>WAAB01007097.1:31706-52279 GCA_013389865.1 Piaya cayana
GATTTAAAAATTTTGTTCTTCCTTTTGAAATTTTTTTTTTTTTTTTATTCCCTTTGTCTATTTTTTTTCCTCTCTGCCTTGGAAAACTCTGCTTTAACAGAAATCTGCTGTCAAGTGTTACTGCAAGACCTTGTGCTGAGCTTAACCTGGGGGGAGGCCCTCCTGCTTCTGGTTGCTTCTTCGTCTCCTTAATAACTGACTGTGGCTTGGAAGAAACTTTGAACTCTGCCAGGGATGTTGTGCTAGTCATTGCACTTCTCGATTCTGTCAGGGATGAATGTTGTCAAAAGCTGAATGGGGATGAGTTGGGCTCAGCATGCCCCTCATCCAGCCTTAACTCTGTGCCAAACTGAGGGAAAACGGAAGGAGACGGTGACAAAGTGGGAGCTCTAAACCCAGGCCCCCTGTACTGGGACTGCTCTGGTGGCTCTGAAGTAACTGGTCTTCCCTCCACTCTCCAGAGCAAAGGCAGGGAGGTGCTGCTTTCTCTGAGAGAGAGCTGGGGTGGCTCAGTAGCATCTGATGGTTCCCTTCTTCCCTGGGGAGCAGGTGACGAGGAAGAGGAGGGGCAGATTCAGGGTTGAGCTGACACCAGTGCATTTGCACACCAGCATTAAAGGATGATAATGGTTAACGAAGGCAGTGGCTTGGCCAGGCAGACTTGGGCTGTGGTAGCTGCAGGGGTGGCTCTGCACCCTGGAGGTGGGGTGCTGGGTCAAAGCAGGAATTGGCAGTGCTGAGGTCTATGTATCTGTCATGTGTGGCTTGTCTTGGGTAGGTAAAGGGGAGGAAGAAGTGCTGCTCTGTGTTCTGGGGTTCAGGTAACCAAGTTGCAGAGGGTGCAGTTGTGCTTTGAGGATGGATTTAGGGAATGTTTTGAGATCTTCATTTCCTCAATGAAAATAAGATGGTTTAATTCTTGCTGAGAAGGCTGAAGCTGGAACAGAGCTGCTGAGGGGGAAGGGCTGGCCTTAAACTCCTCTTCCCAAACTGAAAAATTCTGTCTCATCTGCTTCATCGTGAGCCTGCAGATGACATCTGTGTGCAGCCTGGGATTAGGATTAGGGAGCAGTCTGGAAAGTCCTCAAGGGATCAGTCCCCAACTATTGCTGTGATGGGAATAAGGGCCAGTTTGCCTCTGGGAGACTGGAGTGATCCAGGCAAGCTGTCTCCATGTTGTGTCTCCATCTCATGAATATACAGGAGAAAAGGAGGCTGTTCAGATGAGCACAGGAATCAGTTTTATTAAAATAAACTCTGCTGTAGTCAGTCCAATTTTCTTTGCTTTGCGTCCCTGGGGGGATGAGTTACTGAGTTCTGATGGCGAGAGCTAATGGAGATGTCTCACAGGTTCCCCTGGAGCCCTCACAGCTGTGGTCCTGACACGTGTGTGCAGCGTGGATGTGTTTTGACTTTCCCAAGGACTGCAGCAGTGACAGGGCACTGGGGGCTGGCAGTCAGCTCCAGAGAGCCACTGGCTTAACAGGAACACCACAAAGGCTGTGGTGCCTGCCATTTTGAGAGGAAACTCTGCAGGGCTGGCATGGGGATCAGATGCTTTCTGTGCTGTTGAGCCTGGGAACATGCTTCCTTCTGCCTCTCTGTCTATTTATCGAAAGGAATGCTGGTGTTCAGCCTTCTCCCGTTATCTTTTCTTTAAAAATGTTCATCCTGTGTTCCAACTGTTTAAGAAAACAATAATTAAACACTAATTAGAATGATCCTGCTCTGCCAGGAGAGCATTCGTGTGTGTGTGAAACGGAGGAGCAGACTCCTGTGAGGGATTAGCCAAGAGCAGCTTTGTGGCTGAGGCCTCGGTGTTTGTTCCAGTGGTTCTGAGGTGCATGGGGAGCACCCGCAGTGGTGCTGCTGGCACCGTCTCAGGACAGTCAGTGGGCTGGTGCTGCAAAATGCCAGGTTCCTGATGGGCTGTTAACCCTGGAGCCTGGTCACAGGCCTCTTGTCTTTATTTTAGAGTAATTTCACTTTGTAGATAGGAGATGATCCATAAAGTGGTGTTTATTTCACTGTCTTGAAGACAATGTTCTGAATGTGACAAAATAATAAATAAGTTGGTGTGACTTGGTGAGCTTTTATTTATTACAGAAATTTATAACCCAAATTAAATTTGATAAAAATAACTTCTCAGTAATGTGTTTCTCCCTTTCTTTACAAGGCAGCATAAAGGTGCCAGTGCTGCTTAGCTGCGTTTTAAACGCTGTCAGGGCTTTAAAATTATTTTCCTCTAGGGAGCCTGTGAACAATTTAAATCCAAACTGCACAGATCTGTGCTTTATAAACACTGTGTAATTGGGAGAAAATAAAGGGAAAATTTCTTAACCATCTTTACGGATGATCTGAGCCTGGTGGGGTCTGACTGCCTGTTATCTGTCCCGGCTTTGTACAGCCTGCGCTGCACTTCTGAAGGTGTTGGGTTTGGAAGAGAAATCTCATTTGAAGCAGTTTCCATTTTTCTGAGGTAGTGAAGCAGCTCAAAACAGAAATGTTTGCAGCTGAGGACAGAAATGGATTAGAGTTTTCCTGTGTTTGTAGGGCCAAAACACTGATGAAAACCCTGCCAGGTGAGCAGCCGCCTTGGGCGGTTGTGAGTCTGGGCTGGAGTGCACGAGGCTCTCAGATGGGGTTAGGGGTCGAGTGGAGGTGTTGTGTGCTAACTTGGGGTTCTTGAGTGGCCTTAGTGAGTTAAAAATAAAGAAAACACCAATTCCTTCTGCACTGGAGTCTAGGGAAGCAGTCATAATGTGCTTGGCAGGCTGTGTTCTCCTGCCCTTTCTCTGGACGCTATTTCCAGTCTGGCTCTGTGCACCTGGGGAGTCTGTTGAACTATAAAAGGGTGTTTGTCCAATTTGTCTTCATTTAGATGCCTTCTCTTGGCTGGGATGTCAGCTTTACTTAGGAATGCCTGATTTGATAACCTGAGAATTAGTTTAGCCAATTTCCAAATGAGAATTCCCAGTGCTGTCGGGTTTTGCTGGTTTGCTCCCTTAGCAATAAGGAAGCCTCTTCTAGAGATGCCCAGTTCTGTGTGACCTCTAAGCAGCAGAAGCAGCAGCAAACCCCATTCTGAGGTAAACTTGCTCTTACGCCTTCGTGACGTATGCTGAAAGGCAGCAAAGCCCTTGGAACGAATGCCTGTTGTGGAACTGTGTTCCCAGCAGCGTGGTGTTTGGATTCCAGCTCACAAGATATGTGGGGAGCCCATTTGACCATTTCAGGCCTTCCTTCACCCATCACTAAATCAGTATTTCTTGCTGTTGTCAGGTTCTTAAGATTTTTCTCGAAAGGTTATTTTGGGATACTTCAGTGGGTTACGCTTTAGAAACACGGAGTGTGGATGCATGAGGAAACAGGTGAGCTCATTGGATGCTCTGGCATGGGAATAGCATGTCCCTGGTTCCAGTCGGGTTCTGTAATGAACCGAAACGCTGTGGAGCACGTCTGGCTGCAATTCCCTGGCTGTGCTGGTCACATTGTGAAGCCCCTGATTAAACATACATACAAGTGTGTCCAAGAATCTTGTGGAGGAGCAGCACTTCCCTCCCGGCTCTGCTGCTGCAGAGTTGGGCTGGGCTGTGTGCATGGTACCTCAGGGTCTGGGCAGCATGGCCTTGGCCCTCGCTGTGAGCGTCCTCCCTGCAGGAGCTGGGAGCTCCTGCTCCTTGGGATGTGCCGGGGGCTTCCTCCAGGCTTCCCAGCACGCAGTCATGAAGCTGCTGGGTTCTGTGTGCAGGAAGTGTAGAAGTTTCTAAAAGATGGGTTTTTTTCCCCTGGTACTTTTCTGCTCTGAATTAGAAATTACTTTTTCCGTGTTCTTTTCAAGACAAGGATGCTTCTGAATGGATTCTGCTGGGCTCGCCCGTGTACCCTCTTTGTTCCCCGGCATCCAGTGCGCTTGCTGCCTGTGTGTCTGTGTTGCAGGGCATGTGCTTGAGCTTCCTCCCCAGCCGGGTAGACATTCCTTACAGTGAGAAGGTAAAAAAAAAAAAGGGGGGCGATGCTAAAGGCAGAGGAGTGCAATGTTATGGCTTGATTTGACAGGACCTCCTGCTGCCGCAGCTGCCAATACCAGCCCTGGAATAGATTAATCTGTATTCCAACATGCCGCAGCTCAAGTCAAGATCGATCTAATTAGGGTGTTTTAAACACTGCTTGCATTCTGCAGTCTTCGTGCCTGTCTGAAAGGGAAGGGCTCCCGGGAGCCTGAGGGAGCCGGGCTCCGGTACAGTGGGGTGAGCACGTGCGGTGGGACCTGACCGGGCACAGGGACGTGGCTGGCACAGAGCGCTGCACTGCGGCCTTGGCATCGCGGAGCAGGTACCTGCAGCGAGCCAGCTGGTGGGGCAGCGACCAGGGCTCTCTGCTGGGAAAGAAGCCTCTGTCTTCCTGTATCAATGAATGTGTCAGGCTTTGGGATGTTTATATGAAAGAGAATTGTTCCTGCTGCATCCTAGCTTCCGGCTGGGAATGGCTGTTCCTTTACAGAACCTTTGGTGCTGAGCAGATTCCTTGTTGTCCACTGCTCTTACCCCAGGGTTTGCCCTGATTCCCACTGGTGTCTGTGCAGATGGTGTCAGTTTATTGGGTCAGGAGTCTCATTACAGATAACTCTGATTCTTGAGGGTGGCATGGACCACGCTTATGTCTTTTTCCAGAAAGCTGATGAATAAAATTCTTTAAATAGTCCATAAAACTTCTTGTACTACCTTTTTTGAGCATTTTGGCCAGGCAACCACATCTTCCTGGGTTTTCTGGAGCGATATGTTGAAAGAATAATCTTGTTCTTAAAAAACCTGTGTCAGCTCCTTTAGCCCACTCAGTAGATTTAAAGATTTTATTGATGAAACAGATAAATGCCTGCATATGAATAGCAAAGCAGAAACGATGGCGAGAGACGTTGCCTGGCAAAGGAGTAGTGGAGAAAGGAGTGGGGGTGTGGATCATGGGTGAGAATGTTGCTGCTGAAATACTGTGTCAACACTCCTAAACGCTTTCCAAAAAAGGAGGTTTGGGGGAAAAAATAGCGTGAAATACAGAATGTCAGCTTCTTCCTCTGACAGCAGAGCGTCTGTTGGGATGAATTAAATTAAAAAGTCTTCATTTTTGGTGGTTGTTTTTTTTGTTATTTCCACTGTAAGGAAATGGGATCTTGCGAGGACTCCAGGGTCTTTTCCAGTATTTTTAAATGCAGACACTTAATTTGATGTTGCTTTTTGTACAATGACTGTTCCTGTGCAGCGTGAGTGTGCCCTGATGTACCTAGAGCCATCCTTCACCCCGTGTTATCCTGTCGGAATGACAGAGCAGCCACGTGGTGCTGGCCACCCGATAAACCTGTTATCTCCCTGCTGCTCCTGCCAGCCGCTCTCCCGGGCTCTTTGGCACATGAAAAATTGACACCACCTCGGGCAGAAATCTGTTTCCAGGGAGGCTACATTTATAAGCAGCTAATGAAAGGGGTGGGCGCGGGGAGCGTGCAGCCTCTTCTACCAGCTGCCCTGCGAGCGTGGAGATAATCCCTGGTTGGGGAGGGCCGGCACTGCTTCACTGAGCCACCCGTGCAGCATCACCTTCCACAGCAGCATCTGCCAGCGGTGGGTGCAGAGGCTCCTGCAGACACGTTGGTGTCACACACGTCAGTGTTGCTGCCTGCTCTTTGTGCACGGGTGCGATCGATCACGGCCTCTCCCGGCTCCAGGCGAGGCAGCGCCGTGGAAAGGCGTGCTTAAAGGGTTTGATGGCAATAAGAGGATGATCCTTTTCCTCTGCACATCATGTTTTTCTCTCTGGAAATAACAGATCTTAACAACTCATCCTCTCTCCCCACTGCTGTGGGTGAGGAAATGGGTTTGGCTGTTACCATTCCTGCGTCTCAATCAGCAAGATTAAAGTGAGGTCATCATGAAGTTACAGCGCTGGATATATTGGGAGATCTGAAGCATAAGGTCTGTGCTCAGTGTGGACCTGCGGGCAGGCAGTGATAGCGAATGATTTGGCAAGGGAGAGAAACTTGTGCCTCGCTCATTTGCTTTGCGCCTTTGTGCTTGTTGTTATTTCCTCATATTAAAGCCATCTACTCTGATGCTGCAGCCTCGGTCCTGGGTCTGTCATGCACTTTGCAAAGGATATTTATCCCTGCATCTTCTGTGCCCATGCAGGAGTGGCACTGGGGTGCAGAGGAGAGCAGTGTGTGGCCCCTCTGCTTCCTTTTCACAAGCAAAGGAAGGCGGGTGCCTTTCCTGGATCCTTCCCTCACCTTGTGCTCTCTCCCAGGGTGACTGGGTTCTTCCCCCTGGCACCTGTCCATGGGCAAAATGAGAAAGAGTGGGAATGAGAGGGCCAGAACCCCTAGAATCTGTAGTGAGGGGCAGTGCAGGGGCTGGGCCAGGCACTGTGCTTAGCGGGAGCTTCCAGAAGGCTGCAGGGCTCAGGAGCAGCAGCAGCCCTTGGGTGCTTCCCTGGTGTTTCCCCGCCAAGACACAGCTGTGGGCCTGAGGAAGGTGTCCTCGGAGCTCTGTCCTGCTGCTCTGGGTTTGGGGTACTGGGTTCAGTTGTCTTCAGAGTGAAGCTGTGGCTGGACATTTCCACCCACGTTGTCTCGTGTGTGCTTGCAGTGTTGATGTTTTACGTGGCTCCAAGGTTTATGTTGTGCAGTCTGACCCCCAGCGCACCTGAGGAGACTGTAGAATACAGTTGTGATTGCTTCTGGTTTGTTGGAGCACATTCATATTCAATCCACAGGATTTTCTGTAAATAAAAGTGGTTGGTTTGAGGATTTCTTCCTCTTGCTGATGCCAGTGAAGTTCGTGCAAGAGCTGCATGTTGGCAGGGTTCTTCCTTTCTCGAGCTCTCCTGTTTGGTGAACTGAGGTTCGTTGAGCTGGGTGCTGCCTTTGGTCAGGGCTCCTTTAGCCCCGTGGGAGGAGGCTGTGCGCTGAACCTTCAGCGGTGATGGAGGGTACCAGAGAGCATGTGTGTGGCTCAGCGGGTGGGCAGCCTCAGGAGGGACAGGGAGCAGAAGTTGCGCTTAATATAAGGTGTTTTTTTCAGGTCACCAGGGCAAAGCAGGATCCGTGCAGCAGGAACAGAGCAGCAGAGCCAGAGGAGCCCTCACTATCTGGGCTGAGCAAGGAGCTGTTAGTGCTTGCTGCTCTCACTGGTGGTAGGGGGCCGAGGTTCCACTTATCAATGGCCACGCACGGAAGCGCTAGTGGTAAATTTAATGGCATGTTACAGAGAAAATAAGCTCCTGTTCCTGTTCTCAGCATGCAATTTTCATTTTGTATCTCCAGAACATGTCTGTTCCATCCTGGCCTCCCTTCTGCGAAACCTGAGAGGGCAGCAAAGGACACGGTTACTGAATAAATTCACAGAGAACGACAGTGAGAAGGTGAGTGCTGAGCACGCGGCTGGAGCTGGAGCTGCTGAGCTGGGAGGGTGCTGGCTCAGGGCAGGGAGCCTGCGTGCGCTCGCCAAGTCACTGAAAAGCTGCTCTTCTACCTGTCTGTATCACCTTGTACCCTCACAGGCCACCATGCTCTCATTTGTGGTGTTATCTACAAACTGGAGAATGGGAAATGCCTCTAGCGCTTGGCCTCTCCTATCAGCTGTGCTTTTGTTTTCTGGTGCTCTTGCATATGGGAGCAGCAATCCTCAGGCCTGGGCTGTGTCTCTGCTGAACCTGATCAGATAACGTGTGGTATTGCCTGGCGGTGGCTCTGTGAGACTGGGGCAGTGTGGAAAGGTGCCAGTGAAGCTCTTTTGCAGAGAGCTCAGGAACTGCTGTAGTGCACATTCAACATTCCACTTTCCTTTCCTAGAAAGTGTCACTTCAGTGCTGTTTACTGTTGGAAGTGCTTTCCAAAATATTTACACGGTGGTGGATAGCTCGAACAGCTGTGAAAGGGAGACAGCAGCTCCTGCAAACCTGTCATTCCCAAGGGATTTGTCAATTCCACCCCTGCAGATTCCTGGTTCTTTAGTGTTCCTCAGTAGTGTGTCTGAAGAGTATTTTTCATAACCTGTTCTACTAGCTGCAGAGAATTTCTCATTACTGGACAGGCTTTCAGACACCTAACGCAGTTCAGGGGTGAGCAGGGGAGCTCTCCTATGGACAGTAGGTTTGGCACAAAATTGGCTGCATCCAGTCCAGGCAGAAAGGTCTGTGGAAGAAACCAGGAGAACTGAAACCCCAGCACAGGAGAGCAAGCGAGCTAGGACACAAGTCTGTAACCTTTTAGCCAGAGCTGCTGAGACAATGGGATTGCATTGAGATGCCTGCAGACCCCATGTGCTCGGTTAAAAGGTTACAGACTTGTGTCCCTAGCTCACTTGCTCTCCTATGCTGGGGTTTCAGTTCTCCTGGTTTCCGTACCATCCTTCTGTAAAGCGTTCCTTCTCATGAGTGACAGGGTTGCCCACTACTCTGGGAGGGCTGCAGCTGGGCGGAAAACAAGATAGCATGAAGGATTAAAGATGATCACATTGTTCTTTCTTCTTGTTGAGGTCTCTCTCTGCCCTTGCAGGTTGATAGGCTGATGGAATTGTATTTTAAGTACCTGGATGCCATGCAGGCAGCTGACAAGAAGATCGATGGAGAGAAACACGTATGTATTGCTTAGAGTTTTGCCACTCGTGTCTGTGACACCTCTGTTCCAGCACGTCCTCTGCACAGAACTTGTGGCTCAGCCAGGCTGCTCCTCTGAGCTGTGCTCTCATATACCTGTGCTCTTACCCCTTAGTTCTTGTTGCTCTGCTCTGCAGCTTCCAGTTAACCCCAGATAGGATGGGCTGAGAACTTCCATACTGCAAATGGTTCTGGCCTTTCATTGGAGTGAGTTTTATTATGAGAGCCTATTTCTGCACTTCAATTCACCTTTGCTTTTCCTTGGCTGAAATCTTGCTTGGTTTGGCAGATGGAGAGTAAGTGAAATGCAGAGAGACAATTACATGATAATGTGCGAGGTCTCCTACCCTGGGCTTTAGGGTTCTGATCAGCTGCAAGAAAGCATCTATTTTGATTAGTTCGATGTGGCTGCAGCCAAAGGCTGGCGTGCTCCCTGCACACCAGCAGCGAATCGTTTTGAACGACATGAGCCTTGGTACCACACAGTACTTTGTTGGAACTGAAGCTGGAACAGGCTTTTTGAAAGAGAACGAGCTGTCGGAGTCAGGAAGCAGCTTGCAGAGCTGTTAGTAAGCTTGGCCAGCTTCCCACAAGATTATCTGTATCAGCACTGAAGAGGGTGTGAGATTGATTAGCAGTGACGGAGAGTAATGACTACAGCCGCTGTCCCGGCACGCGGGCTTGCTCTGTGTGCCACTGGCTGCAGCCCCCCACCAGGCTCTGACAAACAGCTGTCTGCCCACGGCCAGGGCCACTTCCCTGGGCCCTGGCAAACATTCTGAGGGCATCGGAGCTCAGCAGCGCTGCTGTGGCTCAAAAAGGCACAGGGTGAGCGATGAACGGCGTTGCTTTTGCTGCCAGCTTTTGGGCTCCATATGGACAGCTGCAGCTTCGCAAGTGAACGGTGGCCTGCAGCAAAACAGCCTTTCCCCTCTTTTGCTCTCTCTCAGCGCTCCGTTCCTCCTCCTCGGAACAGAGCAAGGGATTATTCTTTACATTTCAGTGTTGCTCTGTGGGTTTTGGAACTCCAGACCCAGGATGGATCATTCTGGCTGCTCTGTGTCGGCAGCTGCAGTACAGAGCCCTTAAATGCTGTGTGCAGAGCTGTGTGTGCGCTCTTCACCCACTGAGATCCCGGAGCAGCCTGCGAGCGTTAGCACCTGTAGCAAGCGGCCAGCACAGAGCAGGGATGAGGGGAATTTGAGTGTGAAAAAGCTTGTGTAGAAACTCTTTAATTGATAATATTAACCCATCAAGTCTGCTGAGACACGGGAAAAGAGAAACCAAAGATCTCAGGTTTTCCTCCTGTATCGAGATGGCCGCTGTGCTCTTGCCCTGCTGCCAGGCTCTGTAGGCTGGAGTGGCTGGGATAAATCATCGCAATTCTGTGCTCCTATTAGAGCTAATAATAGGATTTGATGGAAACTTCTCCTGTGTGCAGTCTGTTGGACACGTGTGGAATAGGATGTTGAGATTCATTCCTAGCTTGGAATACTCTTGGAGTGACCCTTTGCTTTGTTTTGTTGCATCTTCAGTGGTCAGTGGGACACAGCATCCTGGGGTCTGGTTAGGGCATTTTCTGCATGCAGAAGTAGCAACAACCATCATTCTGTCCGTCAAATCCCGGCATTGTCTGGCTGTGACAGGATTTATGGAGCGCTTTAATGTTTCTTGTTGTGGCACATGAATCATTGAAGTGGATGCTGTAAACACTTGGTCTTTTGAAGCTATGCTGCATCACTTGGGGGTTTTTGACCTTCCTCTTGCAGCAGAGGACATAGAACCCCAACAATCTGGTGTATGGATCCTCACCTTTCTCCTTGCCCTGGAGAAATGATACCTGATGAGATTTTGCAGGTTCAGCCTGTGCTGCCAAGAGCGAGATCCAAGCCTGACGGACAGAGTATCCTGGTGTAAGTCTCGCATTACAAGAAGCTAAACCCGATTATAGAAGGAATGACTGCGTGTGTCCTACCTGACGTGTTATCTTTAGTCATGCAGCTGGTAGAAGAAGCTCCTGCTCTTGCAGTTCTCATCTTTTTTTTTTTTTTTAACTTGCCTTATTTTAGTGATCCAGTTTATTTAGCAATCGCTGCTCTTCAGCCTGGGGCAGCAAAGGTGGGGGAGCAGCAGAGGGTGGAAGGAAGGGAGAAATTTCTGAAGCAGCTGGTTCTGAGGAGCAATTGTAAGGAACCTGCACCCTTGATCTGGGCCATGAAGTTATTACCCTCGTTGCCCTATGGAACCTAGGAGCAAAGTCTGTGGGAACATTTGTCTCCCTGTCTTAGCCCTTTTCTTGGGGTGTTTAGTTAACGAAACCTAGCAAATATCTCATCCCCCTCTGAAATTCTTCAATTCTTTTTGTAGGAAATGGTGCAAAATCCTGTGGCTTTTAACTCCTCCTGAAATGAGGTCTGATTACAGGCGCCAGCATTAGCCTTAGTGATCTCTAAAGATGGAAAAAGACAGGAGATGGTTTAATATTTTTATACTTCCACAGAAAATTATGCTCAGCAGGTTTATTCGATAAAATATTCTCACCAGACACTTTGCGCTATAATGACTTACAAATTACATGCTAATTGTGCTACAGTTAAGTCATTCCACCCTTGAAAGGGAGCGGTGGAGCTCCTAGCGTGAGAGCCAGCTCCACAGGCTGGGGATAACAGAAGCAGGAACCTGTATCAGCCTAGGCTTTCCGTTCAGTTTAGACCAGGGGTGCTGAGGGGCAGGCACAGCACCTGGCAGGACCGTGTTAGTCTGAGTAGAAAGAGAAAAACCGTGCAGGTATATTCCAGAGCAGGGATGAATTCCCTCTGCCTGTAGGGCAAGCTTTTCCAGCAGCCAGCCAGCCAACTGAGGAAAGCGTTGAGCATTCTTGCTGAGACTGGTGGGTCTTTTAGGTCACTGCCCTAATGTGATTCCCTTTTCTTGCTGCTGGAGCTGAGCTCCTGCTTTGTAGGAGCTGCTGCTCGGTGTCTCCTGGCTTGGTAGCAATGTATGCTTTTTGCAACCACAAGGAGCTTTTCAGCTCTTGCAGGCTGGTGGCTGAATTTGCAGAAATTCAAGCGTGTTTCTGCTTGTAAGGCAGAAATGAAGGATTTCTTTCCCATGGCAGAGGACTCTGGGATTTTGTGTGGTTCTGAGAGCTGCTTGGTCACCTTGGTGTGACCGGGGTGTCTCCCTGCTCTCCTGGCTGCTGCAGAGTGCGGGACTTGATGGAGGGCTCTGGCTGAGCTGCTCTTTGTTGCCAAGAGTGCTGTGGTCAGTCCGTGATGGGACCGTGCGCTCTGCAGTCTCCTCCTGGGGAAGAGCCTCCTTCCTGGGGAAATTGCAGTCACAGCCTTGAGCAGGAAGCCTGTGGTCCTGGGCAGACCTTGTTCTGACTTCACCGGAGTCTTCCGCTGGCTCCTCTCCTTTGAGAGTGTCAAGCCCTGGCCCCTGGCCACCCTGTTTGACCAAGGGCTTGGCCATGGCATTGAGTTTGACTGCCTGTGGTCTGAGAGCTTTTGCACCGCTGCCCCTCCCCAGTGATGCAAGACAGAGCAGTAAGAGGCAAAAAGCCACACAGGAGACAAGGTGTGATGGTTTCTCTTGTGCACGACCATTCAGAGCCTTCCTGTCTCCGATGACCCGGAGCTGGAGAGGAAGGAAACCACGTCTCCTGGCAGAGTTCTTTGTTCTCCATCAGTGCCCATCTCTTCTGCTCTGCCCAGCCTTGCTGCGTGCTGGGGCAGGGCAATCGTAGCAGAGGAAGAAGGAAGTTGCGGGGAATCTTTTGGGCCCTGTTCCAGTGACTGCATGGAACCGACAGGATCTTCTGTGTGTTACTGGCAGATCCATGGTATCTTTAGATTTTGAGCCACTGCTTGACACCTCAAGGACTGTCAGTCCTGCCTCATTAGTGTGAGAGCTCATTTTAGCTTCACAGAAGCCCATCTTATTGCTGTCTTCTCCCATCAGCAAGGGGCATCTCAGTGCGTATTGTTGGCAGATTAGAAATGGCATCTGAGTGCTCATTTGGAGGTTAGCGACTTGACAGCTTTGAAAGAGAGACGGTGTGGGAAGGTGGCTGTTGGTACTGTACTGGAGGCAGATTAACATGGAAAGGGTGCTGTGGCTTTAAAGAAAAAAGACTGTGGAAAGGCACCTTAAAACTGTACTTGTCTTCTAATTCCTATCTGCTTAATTTACTGGCACAAAATAATCTTGCTTCTCTGTTGAGAGGGGCTGTTACAGCTGCTGCCTTCTCTGTGTAATCAAGACAGCAGCTGCCTGGATTCGGCTCCGGTGATCACCGTGCTTGGCTCGGAATACAGAATAGACACAGTCTGGGTTTCCTGCTCTGGAGACTCCAAATCCTGGCCTGTTGATGTTTTTCTGTTCAGGAGCTGAGCACTGCTGAGAAGAGCAGGCTGCAGCCCATGTGCAGTGAGGAGGGTGAGTGCTTTGGGATGGGTGCCTTGTCTCTCGAGACTGGGGTTTTGGGATGTTTCAGCTGCTATTCCAATCTCTTGCTGGCCAAGATTGCTTTGTTCTAGGGAGCAGACTGAAGAGGATCATGCAGTTTGGCATGGGTAGAGGGTGAGGAAAGCCACTCCTCACACACAGTCACATTTTTCTTCTCATGGACAGGGGCTTGCAGGGAAGTTCTGCCCAGTTGCATCTGTGCCCAAGGTTTGAGACCCTGGGGTAAATTACAGCTGTGCAGCTGCTGGAGTCGGCAGGGTCTGAGGCTGAAGCCCCCTGGAGCGTGGCCAAAGCAGTTGGCTTCATTGCATTGGTAACTAGGCATTGGCTTTTAAACTTCACTTGTTCTTTCCCTGGCAAGCTGGATTGCTAGGAGGAAAGTGTTTCATTGCCTGCGCTTTCTTCTCACTTTTGGAAGGCGATGGTGAGCAGCGGCACCGCTTCATCCCGTTTCTCTATGGCAAACACCCATCACACTTTCCAGGGGAGAAGCCTGCAGGGTTCATTTCCTCTCTTGTGCCTAAAGGACAACTAGATGCAAGGATTTGGCTTGACAAAACAGGAGAATTTAGCAGCCTGAATCAGCTTTGGTGCTGGTGACCTTGCGTGTGTTTGCCTGAAGCATGTGTGCTGCGAGGAAGCTGCTCCAGAGTGTTCCAGGCCCGGCGCTCTGGCGGCGATGGCTCTAATGAGGAAATATTGCTCCGCTGGTGTGCGCCCACCTGCCAGTGGCTGTGCAATAAATCACACGAGCCACGGCGAGCTGGCGGGCTCTGACAGGCTGCTTCCTTCGTTTAAGGACAAAACCACAAACCAGCCCCAAAATACTAAAGGTCATATTTGACACCAGGAGTTTTGGCCTTCTGGACTCCCTGAAAACGGGGGGGCAGTGTCCACTGGGGAACGCAGCAGCCTCTTCCCTTTTACCTTTGGCCTCCGTTGGGGCAGGGCTTACTGGTGACATGTGGCATATGCCAAGGAGGATCTGGCTATGGGCATCCCGGCAGAGCCAGTGCTTTCCTGCTAATGGAACCCAGCTTGGGGCTGGCCCTCTCGGTGTTCCCAGCCGGCAGAGTGGGGCGAGCAGGGCTGGGCATGGTAGAGCAGGGCTGGGCACAGTGCAGCTGGGCTTGTGCAGGGTTTTCAGACCGATTTTGTCATTCATCGGTGAATAGTGAAGGTGGGAGCCTGGCAGGCCTGAATCTGCCAGAGTCGGGTTTGGCACAGCACCCTCAGATGGGTGGTAACTGCACAGCGGGTTCTTCTGACAAAGAACTTATCAATAATGGACACGCTGGTGTGTTCCGTATCCACAGGCTCTAATTGCTCAGTTGCAAAATGCAATTTGTGTGTTTAAATTACAATTCTAATGTGCAGATGGACACACTTAACAACCAGCGAAGGCTGAGCCTTGTGCAGCACTGAGTGCAATGGTTTGTGAATCAAAATGAATTATTAAAAGTACTTCTCTGGCGAGAAATAAATGGGAGTTAATGTCTTGGGGAACAAAGCGTTTCTTAAGAAACCACAAATCAGCAGCATTTTGCCCTGCTAATGGAGAGCAGCCACCACACTTTCTCTTTGTGCTGCTTTACAGGACATGGTGCGGCGGGGAGAGATAATCGACGATTACATGGAATATGAATTCTATTTCCGCCGCCTGGATGCTGGTCTCTTTGTTCTGCAGCTCATCTGTTACATCATGGCAGAGATCTGCAATGCCAACGTTCCCCAGGTAAAGCTGCCTGCAGGGCTGGCAGATCGTCTCTATTCCTGTCCGTGGTACAAACAAGGCTAAATCCTTGCAAGCACCGCCTTGCTGAAGAACCTTCTCCTGAATTCCCTTTTTAGGGGGAAACCTCCTGTTTATTGCACCTATGTCCCTACAGCTTTGTCAGGGGATAGCAGTCGCGAGGGCATAAGTGGGTACAAAGCTGATTATTGTCCCTGAATTCATAGCCTGCCATGAGGGAGATGGTGGTTTGGAAGGAAAGGGCCTTGCTTATGCCACTGCTGAGTGAGTGGTGGAGAGGGACCTTCTCTCGAGTCTCACAAGGGCAAAGACTCAGCAGGTGACCTTTCTCAATCTGTGCAAAACACTGCATCTCCGCTGGTGTAACCACTCTGGGGTTTGGTAATAGGTCCTGTGGTTACCTGTGCTGCAGGCCCTTCTGAATGCCAAGCCGGCGCTGTGGGACTGTGGAGCAGCGAGGCTGTGTTGTGGTGCTCAGATTTTCTGCTTTACCCTCAAAGCAGGAAACGCTGGAGCTATATGTGGTTTTATGTTGAAGATTGCTTTCTTCTCTTCCCTGTCCCCCACCAGATTCGTCAGAGAGTCCATCAGATCCTGAACATGAGAGGCAGCTCCATTAAAATTGTTCGACACATCCTGAAGGGTGAGTTGAGACATTTCTCCCTGTGTCATTCTCCTTGACTTCATGAGTGACTCCAGGCAGCAGCTGAGGAGAGTTTAGAGACTGGGACAGGGCTGGAGGTGCCCTGAGAGGAGACATGGTTTACCCTGGTGTTAAGGCACTTGCTGTCATGGAACAGCACTTCACTTGATGTCATCAGCGAGAGACTGGCCTGAACTCTCTATGGACAGCGATGCCAGAGTAAATATTTAAGAGAAGTGTACACGCATGCTGGAGGGAAGAGCAGGGGTGTCTCGTCTTTCATTAACATGGCCCTGCACTTCACCATCTGCACCGTGTTAGTATCAGTGCTGTATTTGTCTTGTTCTTAGTGTCAGATTAATATGGATTATAGCATTAAAGTATCCTCTGTAGCTTTCATGCGAAGCTGTTGTGATCCACCATCCTGGTTTTAAAGTGCTGCTTGTTAGCTTTAATGCTTACGCTGGATCGGTGCCGTGCTGGTCGGAGCGGTGGCTCTTGCCCGCGTCCCATTGTCCTTCGGCAGCAGCAGCCAGCAGAACAGTGTGAGGAGGGGAGGACCCAGACTCTCCCCCAGCCTGCTCTGAGCAGCGAGGCTGAGCAGGAGAGCTGGGAATCTGCTGCCAGCAGGAGATGCTTGACATTCAGCAGGGGGTTGTGTGAGATGTGTGGGCTCTGAAGGGCTGTGGGGATTTCAGGGAGGGGTGAAGAGTTTCTTTCTGGAGAGAGGGGAGGTTGGCAGCACCCTGGGGGGTGCCAGTATGTAGGGTTTAGTGTGGCTGCTTGCTTTGTGAGTAACAATGATGCACTCACGGCCTTTTCTCTCTGCCTGCCCCCAGTACTGGCAGGTGCAGATAGCTCTTCTCTTGCAGATCCTGCCATTTTTTTCCCTTCCCATAAGGAGGAAGGGGATCAGAAGCATGGCTGAAATTCAGAGCAGTTTCCTGACAGTGTGAGATTACCGGTAGCTCCAGGCAATCTCTCTGGCCTTTGTCCTTTGCCAGCACGTGTAAGCCCATGCCTGCTGATGAGCAGAGGGAGGCAAGCAGGGTGTCTGTGCTGCTTTTAATCGTGATACTTGACAATTCCTGCCCTCAAACTGTCCATTTCCAGCTTAGGGCAAGGCTCACATCCACGTGCAGGTCCCCACACTTGACCTGAGCCACAGGTGCTGAGGGATTTTTCTGCCCACCCTGCTGTGTTCACACACCTCATGGCCGTGTCTCTGGTTTGATATACATGAGCTGCACTGAAGGGCAGCGGCATCAACAGTTCATCCAATTTCTCCTTTCACAGACAGCGACGTGCGTTGTGAGACTTTGTCAATGGTTTGATGGCGTCTCACAAGCTGGGGGTCATGCAGCGTGTTTGGAACGCTCAGCAGTGACGCCTTCCTTGCCAGAAGAGTCCACCTGTGGCGTGTTCATAACAGGGGTGGTGGGTACGGCGTTTGGGGTGCTCTCTCCCGCTCTCGTGCCTGTCAACTTTAGAGACTTGTGCCACCACAGCCATCAGTGACCTGAGCCCTTGTGAGGCACTGGGTGGTGGGAGCAGCACACAGCTCACTGCTGGCTCTGGTACTGGAATCCTGGTTCTCCCGTGGTCCAAACATGCTGTCGGTGTGGATTCCCCACCTTTCAGCAGGAGCAGCACCACAGAGGAGTGTCTGCCTCTCCGGAGGGGCTGGGGCCTTAGACACCGCGTGCAGTGGGAGCGGTTTGGCTGCGGGCCCTGGCATTGCCATGTGGGGTTTCCACAGCGTAGCTGGGGTCTGAGCTGTAGGAGACTCCATCCTAAGTGACAGAGAGGTGGGAGCCGTGGCTGACGCATTTCCGGGCTTCTTCCTGACCTACTCTCAGGACAGACAAGGGCTGGGTTATTTTTACTTTGCACTCAGTGTTTTGCTCTTGTTCAGTTTTTATTTTCTATTTTTTTGCATACTAATTAGATGCTTGGATTTTAGTTGGATTTTTATGGCCTACATATTCTCCATGTTTCTCTGGCAACCTGACAGCTGATGGATCCCTTGGGATTGCTCCGAATTGCTTATGATGCAAGTGAGCAAGCGAGGCTGTTTCCTTATGGTCGGGCTTTCAGGGGAGGAGTGAGCAGGGAGGAGCGGAGGCTCATTAGGTTCAGTCCTGCAGGCTGACTCGTCCTCCAACAGATCCTTTTCCTGAAGATCAAGCGTTCCTGGCAACGGGACAGGCACTTTATCCTACCAGGCTGAAGACAACAACTGATCCTTTGTGCCCTGGCTGGGATATTGTGGGGGTGGAGGCTGCTCTTGGCGACAGCCCCTGGTGTCTACGCCTTGGGGCTGTTCTTGGTTTCCATCGCTTATCGAGAGGCAGAGACCTCTCTAAATAGTGATGCTGGGCCCTGGAATGGGAAAGTGTGCTGTTCCTTGATTAGGAGAGACCCGCTGTTGGGGAAGTGGGAATGTGGGATGCCAATGGGACGTTATGAAGCAAACCTGTTAGCACGGGTAATCAAAAAGAGAAGATGTGTTATGAAGACACTGCTAAATGTGGCCTGCGGTCCCTCAGTGTGTGCAGGCTTTGCAGCTTCCAATATCCATTACAAGCTCCAATATTTCCCCATTGATTTTTACTGTTCTGTAACCATTGTATTTTGTCTAATGAAGCAGAAACCAATCCTAGGTCCTTTCCCCGTGTGTGGCTGCAGCAGCGTGTGAGCTCTGTTTAACTGCTGACAGGAGGAGCTTGCGTTTGATTTTTTTTGTTTTTTAACTCTCACCAAAAGGATGGAATTGTAAATAAAAAAGTAAATACACAAACCCACAGGGGAGACGTTTTTTTAGGCCTGATTCTGGGATTTTATCTGGTCTCTCCAGATCAGCATCAGCAGCTGCTGGGAGCCCAGTGCCCTGCCTGCCCTGGGAGGCACTGGGATTTGCTTACCGGGATGAACTGCTCAGAAGGAAAAACACGGAGCTCTGGGACAGGCTTGGAGGAATTTCTGGATGGCTGTTGTCTGAGTGATCTTGCTGGGACAAGAGCAGGGCTGTGTCTTGAGTGGCACTCAGCAGTGTCCCTGCTTGCGTTGAATGCTCCAGCACTCGGGCCAAAGCCAGAGCTGGCCCCAGCCCGCAGCGCAGATGCTGTGGGCACAGAGCTCTGCTTGCAGCTGGGGCTGCCCCAGCACTGCTTCAGTCTCAGAGACCACATCCTTCCCTCCCAGAGTATCCAGAGCTGGCAGTGGTGCCAGCAGGCAGGGAAGTGTTGCCCCTGGGCTGCAGCGAACACAGGAATTGCAGTTGCTGCATCTGTTCTGGAGACACTGAACTCTGATGAAGCACGGGGCGGGCTTGCTGGGGACAGAGCCAGCTGCTTCTCTGGCTCCCTGTGGGCATGGCTGCTGGCAGAGCTCTGGTACAGCCAAAGGGGTCTGGAGAGTCTGAGCTAAATGTGTGAGCTTGTCTCTGCTGTGCTGGGTGATCTCCCATCAGGAGTGGGTGGCAGAGTTTGGTCCCCAGGCGCTGCAGTGCAGCCCTGGCACAATGAACAGCTGCACATATATGATGAATCCCTTTGCTTGCTGCCGTCTTTCGTTGGCGTGAGGGAGAGATTCCTCTCCATTCCCTCTTCTCCAGGACAGCGAGGAGGACAGGTTCACTCGCAGGAAGCCTCAGCGTTGATGCCTGCTCTTGTTAGAGGTACTGTAGGGGTTTATCAATATTAAAAGGATTCCTCCCAGAGGCCCTGGCAAAGAATCTGCTGCTTGTTCGTGGAGAGAGAGTGCGTGCAGGAGGGAGGACTCCCCCATCAGCCAACTTCTCCCTGTCCTCACTCTTTTCAGTGCTCTTATAATAAAGGCTTTGATGGAGCTCAGAGCACGCAGCAGTGCTGAACGTATAAATATTAAAGCAAACTTTCTACAGCAACTTTCCATTCAGATGCTGAATACAAGCTGTTCTGTTTGTTTAGGAGGAAGGGAAAGAATGTGAGAAGGCGGAGGCTGGGAAACACTGTCTAACCAGGCAGCCTGCTCCTGATTTACTAAGATTTGTTCAGCTCCCTGCTTTCACAGCTTAGATCCTGCGTTTCGTTTTTTCTTTTTAAGCGGTCTTTGAATATGCAGGTTCTCATGGCAGGAAAGAGGGAGCTGGTACGAGGAGAGAGCTGCCAACTCTAAATAAGCATCAGGAGGGAGAGCTGCTTGGGAAATGCTTGGTTCCATGGGGCTTGTGCATGGACGGGCAAGACCTCAATCAAGTGTGGTGTCCTCTGCCTGAAGACAAGGAGTTTCTTTTGTAGTTAGGTCTGAACTGTTGCAGTTTCTTCTGTATGGGTTGAAAGCACTTGTAGAGTGGGGAATTGGTCTCCTTTTGACAGAAGTCCTTATCCAGGGTGATGGATGGGTTAACCCCAGGGTTGGAAATGTTGAACAGTTGTGTCGCAGTCCTTCTTGACCTCTGCTGATGATACCCAGCGTTAATAGGGACCTGGAAGCCACTATTGTCTGGAGCTACTTGGAATTTCTTTGGGCTGAGAGAGGCCAGCGATGCGTCTGTCCAGCTGGGGGTCAGTGCTGGGCTGTCCACCTTCCACCTCAGATTGGGCACTAGGGAGTGGGAGCCACCTCTGGGCGCTGGTGTTTGCGTGGTTCCTTGTGCTACTCCATGCCAAGAGCAGAGCAGGGTGTTCCTGCCATGGTCTCTGCTGCTGCAAAAGCTTCTAAGGAGGGGTCGGTAGGTACTTGTTATGCAAAGTTTTAACCCTGGGCGTGGAGAGGAAAACTGAGTACTCCTTGCATGAATTCCCATTTGAAGTTTGCAGGGGATGCACGTGTAGAATCTGCCAAAGTATCTGTGTGCGAAGCTGCTCCTCATTTGCTATTATCTGACTCAGATCCTGCTGCCTGCCTGCTTTCTCCCCTGCAGAGTATGCAGAGAATATCGGGGACGGCAAGAACCAGGAGTTTCAGGAGAGTGAGCAGAAGCGGATCCTGGACCTGCTGGAGAATTTCTGAGGACTCAGGGGCCCATTCCATGCCTGCCCTGGGGATGCAACGCCTGCTTCTCCCTCCTTCTGCTCTCCT
>WAAB01007101.1:0-13831 GCA_013389865.1 Piaya cayana
ACTTAAATTGTTATACACTCCAATAAGTTTTCAAACAGTCCCACTCACCCCAGTTTTCTCACTTTCTACTCCTTACCCCTATTATGAGGGTTTTAGGGTTTTTAATTTTCTGAATAGGGTTTGACATTTAAGATTAGTAATGTGATATCAATCCTCACACAGAATTGGAGGTATATCTAGACTTATCTCCTTTCTTTCCTGTATTATTTTTTCACAAGATGCATAATTTGTTAGATTCTTTGCAGAAATGCCTTTCTGTTACATGAATTTCAATGCAGAACAAAATGATTTTTCATGTTCTTCCTTTTCTGAAGAATGGTGTGATTCCTTCTTGAAACAGCTTACCTGAAAAGAGCTTAGAAAACAAGGAACCTTGCATCATTCAGTCTCTGCATAAGTTCTTTACCATTTAAACCTGTCTTATTTCATAGAATCATAGAATGGTTTGGAGTGGAATGGACCTTGAAGATAATCTAATTCCAACTCCTCTGCTGTGTGGAGGGACACCTTCTTATTCTGACAGGTATAATAAATAGTTAGGAAAAAATAGTATATAAGACAATATTAGAATAAAACTCTTCAGGAATATTTCTCTCTCATAGATTTGCATTTGTTTAGGTAGATTCATTTTCCGTGGTATGCTGAATGTCTAGTCACATCTTAATGCTTAATCAAAACCAGAGTCATATTCTTCACTACATAACACGATAAGTACAAAAAGGCAATGTTTTAAATAAGTGCGTACAACAGATATTCCAAAGACATTTCTCACTGAATGTTTCCAAAGGCAAAATGTAATTGAATGGAAAAATACAAATATCTAGCTATGCATTCAACCATCAACTGTTCTGTGAATTGAAACTAATCATGTCTGTACAGATGACAATACAAAGATGCTGAAGGGCTGTCCTGAGAAAGAATCTAGTAATAAAATATCAGTAGAAGCAGTATTGTAGTTATTCATTATGCTATGAAGCAACAGGTGTTTTATGATGACTTTTTACACCCTGGAAACCAAGAACATCTAATCCTTAGAGTCATTAGTAATGTTTCTTTGCTTATTTGTTGTACTATGCATTCAGATCACGCATTGAAAACTTATCAGCCTACTGAAACAGACGTTAGTGAAGTGAGCATTTAAATCCATACTCGTGTAAAAGGCAATGAGATATTTAAAATGCTATATTATTATTTGAGAAATAATGATGTGGATATAGAGAATTTTGTTAATCAACTAACGAGTTTAATGTATGTGGAACTGGGTCAAGATTTACTCTTACTGTTTCATGACATCCGTTTTTAAAAGCCTGTATGGGATGATTCCCTTTGGGTTCCTAAACAATCTCTGCAAATACCACACTCAAAAATAATTGGAGAGTGAAAAAGAGCAGAAAATCTGATGAAGGGAATACACAAATGGGAACTAAAGAACCCCACAGTTTAACAAATCAAAACCATACAGGATTTTCATCATCTGCATATGTTGGTTATCTGTGAAATCTCAGCAGAAATGTATTATGCTGAAATTGCAGCACAAGGACTTATATAGAATTTGCAACATTTCTGAGAAAGGTATTTGGCTGGCAGAGACTTTTTTCTTGGTTGTGTTTTTGGTATTTTGCATGACCAATATTCTGTTCTTCCTTATGACTGCAATTGAGTGGTTGCACCACTTTTGTGAGTGAGAATTGTATTTGGATGCCAACTAATCTCATGTTTTTTCTAGGGGCATCTGGTTTTGCATATAGTGTGACAATTGTTCGGGTATTTGTGAAAATGCTAGTTGAACTGGGACGCAGTTTACCACTTCCCCAGAAGCCCATATGATCCATCTGTCTGCTTGGGAAAACATGTGGGTGTGGTTGCAGTTGTCAATATTGTCAATTTTTCCATATGTCACCACAGTGTTTACGGGGTCATTTCACAATGCAGAGAATCCATATACCTTGAGAAAAATTTATAGCTGTAGTTGAATGCTTGCTTCGGAGCTACTCTTGTATTGAACCTTAAGGTGCAGCAGTTCAGAATATTTTCCCCCCCACTTATTTGGATTGTTCCAAACTAGATTAGCTGAGGGATTGTTTGTTCACATTTATCCTGTAAAAAGACAAAACCCAAAACTAAATCCAAAACCAGCTCTGTGTTTTTATGCACCAAAAATTTCGCATCTTGAGAACTGCATGTAGTTGAGGTCTCAGTGCTTCATGGAGGACACAGGTAGTATGAAATTATAAGAAAGAACTATTAGTGTGTTGGAAGTGATGGGCTAGCTACTTTACAAAGTGAGACTGAAAGGTCTTAGTTTGGAGAGGAGAAGGCAAAGAGGATGTCTGTCTTAAGTTTATAACATCATGAAGGCAGCACATATCAAACAGTTATTCACCAAGTCCCACAGCACTTTAGAGCTTTCAGAAAAAAACAGTAGGATATTAATTCAAAACTCACTCCCCAGACTTGTGCCAATACGCCCTAGTCAAGTCTGATAGGGTCATTGGTTTTTTGCTTGGCCTGAGCTGGATTTAGCAGGCAGTCCCTGTGAGACAAACAGCCTCCAGGAATGTCAGGGGGACTGAAGTGGCAGCCTGCACCTATTCTCTAGAGGGAGCAGGGGCAAGGGGGAAAGCTAGGTAAGAAAGTATGTAAAGATGCCCCAAGAAGAAAACCTCAGCATGAACATCACAGTTTCCACTGACAAAGATCTACAGATGACCGTTACTTATTATAATGTCCCTCTTACCAGTTCTTGAGGAAGACTGGTACTGTTAAGTATTGGATGCAGGACATTGGAAGTTCAAACATAATATCAAGGAAGAGGGTTGGTGTAAGAAAGGTGATGCAGAAGAGGCTCAGCAGGATCTCCTGCTCCTGCTGCAGCTGTGCTTAGTGAAGGCCCATTCATGTAGATCCAGAGACAATGATGAATCAGTCCTTCTCTCTCTGCACTTCTTGTGTGTTCTAGAACATATGTAGGCATGGGCCAGCAAACATAGGAAGGCTGACAACTTTCTCCTCAGTAGCTACCTTGTATATGGTGGTAATGGCATTACTGCTGGAGATAAAGTATTGGGCTAGAAAGGCTGGTATTGAGGGTAGTAGCACATTTCTTATGATTTTGCTCCTGTTTATACTTACTATAAATTTCATCAGAGCAATGTATTAAGATATGCTAAGTTCATAGCAGAAGGTTAAAGGAACACCCATGCCATCTGTTATGATAATCTTAAAATACAGATTGCTATTAGCTATTTTCTAACTGACCTGAGAACGTACTTTGACCAGATAAGTGTATGAAAGCTGAATACTCCAGAAAAAGATGTCTTGAAAGTGTGAAGTCTGTCTTTCCATTAGTACAGTTACTTTCAAAAGTGTGTGCAAATATTTAGTGGAAATGAAATTGCTGAAAGTGTTTAGCTGAAGTTTGGCAATTGAATGTATCTACTAAGGAATTAAACTTATGAAATTCTAAAACTCTACTTGAGTTGCCATTTTAGCGTAGTTTATGTAGTAAAATCAGAACTCTGAATTGTCAGCCTTTTCCATGAGAATTAATTCATGACAGGTGACTTCCTTGATCTTGCAAAGTAAAAGTTCTTAAGTTCATAAATGGAGTCCTTGGATATTCTTTGTGTGATCTACTAATGTTTTATTTGTTTAATTAATTAAAAACTCTGTACTTTGTTTCTCCTTAGGCAAATTACTGGTAAAATAGATGTTGGTTGGGCACTGACATTTGTAGGTGTTTCATAATAAAATAGTTGTCACACACGTTTCAGGAATTTCAGAGATCGATGTATGTATCAGTCATATACATAAACACAGGAACAAACCCACAAGTGTATACAGATATCCATCTACCCATCTACAGAGAGAGACATAAGCAGAGAATACACCACTTTTTTTTTCTAGGACATTTAAATTATTCTCTTTCTTCAGACAGAGGTAAAGTGTGGGGGTCTCACTCCCAATAATCATCTACCATTACAAGGAAACCACTGCCTCCTTCCAATTGGCCTATGTGTATTGTAGCAGATTAAACAAAGTCCTTAAATCACAGCATTTTTTAACTGTATAAAAAAGTTAATCGGGAAATTAGTATGTAGACACTAAGCAATGTTCATATTATACATGTCTTAGTGACATTTATAACCATGTATTTCACTAGTGCTGAGTTCTGGTTATTTTCTTCCATTACAGCATTAGCACATATGAGTTTTAGCTCTGTGTAAAGCTAAATGTCTTTAGCTTAGATATGGAACGAATGGTGATGATTTATCAATAAGAAAAGATGAATAAATCTAATACACACCAAAAATTCACATTAGAATTAAACCATTCAAATCTGGTGACTAGAATCGTAGTTTCACAGCTGGAAGGTAAAGACACTTTCATAACTGTACTTGTCTCAGACATTAAGAGCTCCACCACAGGCTCAGGTGATTTAGCATTTCAGAACAGATTTATCTTTCTTGGAAAGAGATTTCTTTGACAATTGCATTAAAAAATATCCACTATTAAATAATTTAGAGTAGTATTTGTATATAATTGTTTTCTATTTGAGTATATTATATTGAAGAAATTTATTCTTTATGTTTTCTTACCTATTATATAATTTGGTTGTTGTTTTTATGGAAATAAAGGCTTTGTAAGTTATTTAATTGCAGTCCTTTAGTGGGTTTTTTGCTGGTGGTGGTTTTTTTTGTTTCCTTTTTTAAAAATAGATTTATAAGTGGCACTACTTAGATAGCTTTTATGTGAAAATTATCTCAGAGCTTAAGGAAATTATCAAAACCAAGGAAAGACTTATCAGGAAGCCCCAAAACAACAAAGTAGCACTCTGAAAGATCATAGCTGACAGAAACTGAGTGACAAAAAGCTGCTCATTTGTGGAAAGTCTCCCTCATGTGTGTGATGCCCCCTGGCAGTAAGAGGCGGAGTGGGTGCCTGGGTTGTGCCTGGGAGGTTGATCAATGCACCTCTATGCTCCTGATCCCATGGTTTCTCTCTGATTTCATTCACCTATGCTGCTGTATGATGGCTTAAGGAGAATGGAATTACATGAGATTCTGGCATACGCTATGGATGAGGAGCAATGGAAAGTCTTCCTTGTATTGGCTCTGTACTGCCACACCCTGCTGCCTCCTCTCCAAAAATGTTGCATGCAATTGAAGGAGGTGAAGAACTACCCAGGTGCCTTGTCATTTTCTCATTCTGCAACATACTATCAAAATATCAACAGATAAAAAAGTAGAAGTCAAAGATGAGTGAGATCATGAACCTAGAAGCAGAGATGAAAATCTCATACTAACAATCTGGTACCCTAGGTCATCTGATCTCTTCTAGCAATCTGTGTTTATCCAGCATGATGTTAACTTTCTTATCTCTTTACAGCCTGGCAGTACTTACAACAGACTTGTCCTTCTGTTGTTGCTACCACAGTTCCCTTGTGCTTTCACTATCTTCTTATCCATTTCTCAGTTACTTTAGCAGATGTTTTGACAGGTTTAACATGCAAAAAGAAGTCAAGTTTTCCTTTTTAAACTTTAACACTGTACCTTTTGGAGAACCTTAGACTAATGGTCTAGAATCTCTTCTTTACAAATCAAATCCTTACTTAAAAAATGAAGGTTCCACAGCAGTTAAAACATAAATATCCTTCCACTCTTATTTATTTTTTTTAATTCCAATTTTAACATTTGCAAAATTGCTTATTTTAAAGTGGTAAAGTAAGAAAAATATCTTTCTAGGTAATTTTATAAGCAATATGTGGTTCACAAAAATAGATCTATGAAATTCCTTGTTAATATCAACCTTTATTTCAATTGCATATGCTAAACAGCAACCTTGACAGGGGATGAAAGAATTTTTTCAAAGGGGGAAAAGAGATACAGCCCTTCACCACAGACCTATATTTTATCCATTTTCATAACATCAATTTTAATAGCTAATCCTGTATTTATGCTTTAGAAAAAGCAACATTATGAAATTCAAAGATTAAAGCTCTTTCAGATTTACTTATTTAAGAAAAAATTCTCCTTAAGTTCACAAAATGTGTAAACTCGGGAAGACAGCCTGTTCAAAATTATATCAGATACTTTGAGACACTTGAAGAGCTATTAACATCTTATCAAAGACCTGAACCTGCCAGGACTGGGCACATGGCAAGCTTTCTCTCCAGTCCTGTTTTGAGTTAAAGGAAATGGAGATCACTCAGCACTTTAAATGATGTCAGGTTCTTAGTTTTTGTGGATAAGCAAATCAGTGGCCTATTTCTGCTCATGTGCAACTGAGTGGAAAGTTAGGGAAATTTTTGTTTAAAGAAAATTTATTTTAAAAAAACACTATTTTTCATAGCCTAATTCTGTTGATGTAGGATAGATAGAGTACACATGACTTTTAGCCGAAATTTGTTATCTTATCATGTACTTGTGCAATTACAGCTACATGCATTCCATATTCTCTATGCAAAGGACCACAAATTAGAAGTCTTTGTGTGTGTGTGTGTGTTAATTTTCAGTGCTTTAACTGACACAATTTGGTTTCCCTAGAGTAATGTAGAAGTTCTTGACCCTTCCCTTCCCTTCTTCTTCAAACAGAGTATTTGAATTATGGCATAGAACCAGTTTTGGTGCAAGTTTAAGTTGCAATAGTAATAATAATATGAACCCAGTGATGATAAAAATGTAGTAGAAATGACTTCTGTAAATAAAAATAAACAGTAAATTATTCTTGTTGACAATTTCTTAAACCACAATTGAACTGTAGATAAAATGAGATCTAACAACATTTAATATTTTTTTTCTTCAAATAATCCCCTAGTGTGATGTTTCTGGCTGCTTAGCTCCACTGAAATAAAAAAAAGTACTTTCTTTTTAGCAGAAAATTATTATCTTATCATGAACTTGTGCAATTGCAGTTACATGCATTTCATATTCTCTCTGCTGTGCAGAAATGATGATCCTGTTTTATTTTTCTGATTATCAATTCATATTATAGAGATTTCATTCCTTTTTTTTCTGAATTTGGTTTACTTTATAATCAGTCTTAACTTTGTTACTTAGAGTATTATGCTTTTTCCAAACCTAGGAAATGAAGTTGACCAATAATGTGATTTTATATATTTGCATTCAATAAAGAAGAGCAAATAATTTTAGCTTTGAGTAGATATATTTCAAACTGCTTAAGATAATTTGGATGGCAGTGCAGTTACAATACTTACTGGCTAAATAATATTTAAATGAATGTTGTCTTCAGTTTAACTTTGATTTTTGAACTAGTACGTTTCTGACTTTACCTGTATACAAAAGGGATATGCAAAGATGAAACTAGTAGCTGATACTGGATTTTATCTTGATTAATTTAGATTGCTTTAGGAAGTGTTGCTTTGTACATATGTATAATCCGATTTTTCAATTAGTTTGAAAAATAGTAAATAGAGCATGTTCTGCTTATTTGGTTTTTGAATATACATTTCTTGTGGCAGTGAAATTAGAAACTTAGGTTAGCTTTGAACTTAATGCCACAAAATTCAGTGACAAGGTGCCCAGCAGTAATATAAAACAAATCTGTGGATTCTGAACATGAGGAAAGTAACAGGAAGTTGGGGAGGAAAGAAGGAGGAAGAGGCTTTAGAGGTGGAAACTATTTCAACTGAGGCAGAAGCTGAGGTTTGTAGTTTTCACTCTGAAGCTCTACAGATCAGACAAAGTTTGCAACTGAATTCCAAAAGCAATGATACAGTAGAACCAATGTTTTAACAAATCTACCCCATGCTACAAGAACTGGAAGTCAAGGAATAAAGAAAAG
This sequence comes from Piaya cayana, assembly GCA_013389865.1. Classification (NCBI taxonomy): domain Eukaryota; kingdom Metazoa; phylum Chordata; class Aves; order Cuculiformes; family Coccyzidae; genus Piaya; species Piaya cayana. Next base: position 7,804 of record WAAB01007101.1, read on the forward strand.
TTAATCTGACCATAATAATATGGAAGACTTCAGGAGAGAGTTTGAATTTACAAATAATTGAAGAAATTGAGACAAACTGACCATTTTATAAGGCCCTGTCAAAAGCATTTTAGCAACTGTGTAAAATTCATTCTTGCACTGGAGGGATGATTTCGGAGTGGAACAGATACAGTCAAAGAAACCAGAAAGGAGAGACTTTTTGTGGTTGGAAAAGGTAGGCTTTTATTGTTTTAGCAAATAGAGTGAAAGTTATCTGGTGTCTATTTTAGGTTGGATAAGAGGAAAGAAAGATGAATCTTTCTTAGAAGAAATTATTAAGTTAAGAGAAGAAAAAATCAATTCAACTTTGTACCACCAGGGCAGTGAGGTTTTATGAAAATTGTCTGCAATAGAACTCTTCTAAAGTTGGTCTTGACCCATTTGTACAAAGGATGTATTTATTTGTGATAAGGAGGTGGAGAGAGTGGATGGTCTGATTTAGAAAAGGAGAATGGCAGGAATCATAATGATTCTGTGATTCTGTTAAATCTATTTCAGTCCTAGTTTTTGACATCTTACAGAGGAATTTCTGCATCTGCTCTAGCAAGCTGTTGATGTTATGATGAATAAAAAAAAAGAAATATATAATGGAGGAGGACCTGCAAGAAACTAGGCTTAAATATGTTTTTAGAGTCTGTAACACAAAAAAACTTCCTAATGATTTGTTGTGACTGTATTAAATTTGGAGATTAGGGAATAAGAGCTTTGTGGCAAGTTGTTAATTTGTTTTGACAATGTATGATCTGATATTATAAAAAAAATTCCACCCTTTCCAATGAAGGATTCTTGCAAGATAGGGGTGCAGTGAATACACTATGCAACTTTTCTTCTATGCCTCTTTGTGGTACAAATGTGTTGGTCTTGTGTTTCAATAGACTTTTACTCTAAAACTGCAGATAGAGGGCGAATTCCATTTGCTCCCTCAGCTTTTTTTTTCCATTTGATCAAAAATTCTCATTTATTCCCCCTTTTTTAAAGAAAATTATATTCATTATAGTCAGTTGAACTGACAGAACTTCACAAATTAATGTTTAGTAACTTAGAAAAATATTGTATAATGGATTTTTAAGAGGGACATTAAATTATACTGCAGTTTCTCAGCCTGATACTTTTTGGAAAGCCAAAATTTTTAATTGATTGGAAATCTGATGCCATCAGAGGCAGTGATAAACATAGACTTCCTTTCTTTAAGGAAAGGTCTGGTCATTTTTTGTCAGCATCTTCAATATGAAAATTGTGTATTAAAAAAGCATCTTTTAAAGCCATTTCTCACCTCCTTTATTATTTTGGCCATCAAACCAAACCCTTTTATGTTTAAGATGAAAGTGAAATACACTTCTGTTTAATCATTCTGAAGAGCTTTCCTTTTTAAGCTTTAGACTTTCAATTATTAAGTGCAAAAATGAGGTTTTCTTTCAACTAAAAGTCTGAAAATTTCAGTCGACTTATATGCTAAATTTCAGTCTTTGATAGCATCCAGCAACCCAAAACAGCACTGATACCAATGATAATTTTGCACGAATGATCAGAAGACTCCTAGGTTGCTAATCATATATACATATAATTTCACATTCCCACAAGTAATGGCTACTATTTAGAAGCCAGGCTTGTGGGCAAATGATAATAGGTTTTTTTACTTGTTTGTGCTTTTCTCTGGCATTTATTTTTAAGGTCAAAAGGTAGAATTTTTTTACTTTTGCTCTGCATACCAAGGATGGAAAATAAACTGCAGATAATTTATATAGGATCATAGAATCATGGAGTGGTTGGGTTAGAAGGGACCTTGAAGATCATCCAGTTCCAACCCTGCTACCATGGGCAGGGTCATCTCCCACTAGACCAGGCTGCTCAAGGCCCCATCCAATCTGTCCTTGAACATCTCCAAGGATGGGGCAGCCACAGCTTCCCTGGGCAACCTGTTCCACTGCCTCACCACGCTCACTGTGAAGAATTTTTTCCTAATATTTAATCTAAATCTTCCCCCCTCCAACAGGTGAATGTGAAATATACATTTATACATAAAAAGTCATCTTAACATGGAAAAGGTTTAATAATGTTTGGTCAGTGATAGACCAAGCATTGAAGAGGTATTTATTCACAATGGGCACTAGATGTAGCACGCTAAGAAAAATGTCCAATAATATCTGGCATGTTTGTTAATATGCTGAATGTTTCCTCTGTAGGGAATATACCTTCACTTATCTGACTGTCAGAAAAGCAGAAACCAAGTCATGACGTTTTCACAAGCCCTGTTTCCTCTCTAAAATTTTCAGCTTTTTCATTGGTGATGTGCATTTATAGTTGGCTGGACATGAGCCAGCAGTGTGCTTAGGTGGTCAAGAAGGTCAACAGCATCCTGGCTTGTATCAGAAATGGTCAACAGAAGTATGAAAGTGATAGATCCCCTGTACTCGGCACTGCTGAGGCTGTACTTCAAATTCTTTGTTCAGTTTTGCACCCCTACCTACAAGAAAGACATTGAGATGTTGGAGCATGTGCAAAGAAGGGCAGAAAAGATGGTGAGGCTTCTAGAGCACACATCTTAAGAGGAATGGCTGAGGGAACTGGGGTTGTTTAGCCTGTAACTCCCTAGATCCTGTTGTCCCTTTTTGCAGATGAGTATCACATTTGCTAATCTCCAGTCAAGTGGGACCTCTCCAGTTACCCAGTGGCTTGGTGATCATTTCTACCATTTTGTTCAGTACTCTTTAGTGGATCTCATCTGACCCCATAGACTTCTGTGTGTGTGTGTAGGTGGGGTAACAGTTTTCTAACCATTTCCTCTCGAATTACAGGGGCTCCATTTGTTCTCTGTGCTGTCGTACAGCTAAGGGGTCTGGGTACACAGAGAATAACTGGTCTTACTATTAAAGACTGAGATGAATGAAGCATTAAGTACCTTAGCCTTTTCCTCAGCCTTTGTCACTAAGTTTCTGCCTGCATCCAATGAAGGCTGGATATTCTCCTTAGCCATTCTTTTACTGCTAATATATTTACAGAAATACTTGTATTGCCCTTTACCTCAGTACTCAAATTAATTTCTAGTTAGGCTTTGGCCCTTCTAATTATTCCCATGCATAACCTCACAACGTCTTTGTAGTCCTCTTGAATTGCCTGATCCTTCCTCCAAGGACCGTAGGCTCTCTTTTGTTTCCTGTTTCCCAGCCAGAACCTTCTGTTCAGCCAGACCAATCTCCTCCCATCCCCAGCTTGTCTTCAGGCAAAATGAAGAATGTCCATCTATACCAGAATCCTTTACTCTTCAGGACTGCCTCACAGTGTACTCTGTTGATCAGTCTCCTAAACAGACCACCCTCTGGAAGTCCAAGCTGTCAGTTCTGTTGATTTCCATCCTCACTTGTCCAAGTATCAGAAACTATTATTTCATGACTGCTATGCCCAAGACAGCCCCCAGTCATGAAAGGAGCTCATTTTCAGCTGTGTGTTTTTAAAAGCTTTGTCAGTCTACTTTTTATTGTAGTTGAACTCTCTAGCCTTCTGTTGATACATGTGAAATATATGATTTCTTGTTTGGAAATGTTTATTCAATCTTGAGAATTTCAGAAAAAAATGTAATAGTTGACCCTTCAGACGCATGTGTGACTGTAGAGACATATTAATTTAGTTTTCATAGGAGTTCTGTAGCTTTTAGTCTCAAGTGACAATATCTGAAAAGGTTAGTTGATTACAATTAACGTTTCTTTAACTAGGTCATAAGAGTATAAAATCTAACTTCAATGGTAATTAATTGGCACTTAAGCACATATGAAACAACTCCCTTGTTAGTCTCATAAAGGCATAAACATTGTCTGTAATTATCAGAACCAGATTTACTCCAGTCTGCTAAATTTAGAAAACATAGCAGACGATGTGCATTTCACTACTTTTTTAATTCAAATAATAATCTAGCACAAAGAATTTCATAAGGATAGATAACTATATTAGATTTGATTCTAAATTATAATTGGTAGCTCACACTTTGAGACTAGATTCTACTCCAATGTTCTACCAGTCCTTACTAAAGGCCTGAAAAATAAATTCTTTAAAATGTAGCTCAGATAGTTAGTCTTGCAAACATAGTTTTATTATATTCTAACTCATTCTTAAGAGACACCAGGGAAATAACCACCCTAGCTTTTATTCAGGAGTCATTACACTATACAAAAATATACAGTTGTTATTTTTATTCATGGGACTAGGTGCAACATTTTTGTTTGGTGTTGCTATTTTTTTGTCATGAAGATTATGAACAGAAACCAGAATTCTCTTAATGTTAATTAATTTACTAGTTACGGTGGTGTTACACTCTTTTTTTTTCCATTAGTAGCAGCAGAAGGCCATGGGCTGTGGGCTGTCCTTCCCATGCAGGTACCAGGGTTGGTGGGCTGCTGTCAGAGTGAATGGATCTGAACTGGGACTACCAGGGGCCTCATGGCCAAGTTCTCATTGCCCAGCCTGTCAGATCCAGCTCTATGAGAGCTACTGGAGATATTATGGGGCTGTGAAGTATCTTCTACTCCTTCCCTGAGAGCATGGGGAAGGGATAAGGCTAAGGTAAGAAAGTACATAAAAATTATCAAGTGAAAGTTGCAGAGGGGCATTAGAAGGGCAAGCATAATACCAGCAAAATGAGCAGATGACAAGATGAGGTTTTTTAATAAAATAATTTAAACTCTACTGAAACTCTACTGAAAATTTTTGTTATATCATAATATGCATGGTTAGGCTGTTAAAACATGAATGTGACTGACAATAAAATCTTAGCTCTGCTTCTTACAAGGTGTTTTACATGAAAGTTATAATATGTACTTCACATAACACAATATTATGCTTTCAGAAATATGTAGAAATTGATCTGCTTGTTTTGTGTAAGATGCTGTTATCTCATGGTAAATAAATAGTCACAGTAGTACAGGTGCATTGAGAAATGCCACTGAAAAGTTTGGCAAATGTAATTTAAGGAAATGTTTGAATTAAAGTAAATTTATGTGGTAAAATGAGGCAATACTCACCTCTGTGCAAATAGGCATCCTTCAGTTTGGAACAAATTTATTTCTAGTTGTAAACCTGATATTTAAACAAGCAGTAAGTACTCAATTGCTGTAATGTGTCATTTGTGATTCTATAATATATGGTGCCTAGTGTTCAGCAGCTGGTACAGAAAAGCCCAGATCAGCTATAGGCATGTGCTGTGTGGATACCTTGAAACCCTGAGACAGCTCAGGTACTATGTGTTCTGATCTGGTAGCTGAAGTCCACAGACTTCAGGTTAGGCTAAACAAAAAACATTCATTTTCAAATGGCAAATGAACAAACCTGAGAACCTCTGGGAAACATCTTAACTGGACACATTATTTCTCATCAAAAGTTAGATTCATATTCTCTTAAAAACTGTTCCTTTACATATAATTGTCCTTCATTCAATTTTGCCAATCTCTGGAGAGGCTAAAAACAATCTTAGTGGGGAAGAGATTTGTTGGTATTGTTCTTTAAGTGCCCTGGCAGGGCGCAGTTGGGAGAGTCACAAAGATTTTGGATGACTCTGTTGTGTTATGTTAATGGAGTGGTTTGCTGTGGGGGCAGGAGATTTTCAGGCTGGCAGCAGGGAGATTTTGGGATGGGCATTTGCCATGAGAGGCTAGTTGCTAGGGTAGTGACCAATGGGAGTTTACCTGATGTTTTGGCCTGCTTGCCCTATAAAAATGGGTGGACCCTGAATAAAACAGACTTCATTTGAAATCATATTGATTTAGTCGTGAAGTTCTCTGGCCACCACCATGTTAAATGGCACCCAAAACAGGGACTATCAGATTCAGCTAGAAAGACAGCCGGAGATTAAATTGATATTGCAGGGAAGATGACTGTGAAAAGGTGACACCCTGACCCGCGGTGTGAAAAAGGTTTTTTGGATGTGGAAAGAGGTTTTTAGATGTGAAAGAAGTTTTTTGGATAAGAAAAAAGTTTTTTGGATGTAAAAGAAGTTTTTTTT
>WAAB01007106.1:0-15223 GCA_013389865.1 Piaya cayana
GTGCCCCACATCCAGGCTTGCTCATCATTGTGTAAAAAGAAAAAATCTTCAAGTTGTCCAGATGTCAGCAGTAAAGTCAATTTAGTTCAGTCTGTTGGAGGAGAAGGTAAAATAAACTGCAAAATAGCAGTAGCACTGCTCTATGTACAGCAATGCATAAAATCATTACAAAATGAGGAACTATGGATAACCACATTAACCTTCTTCAGTACTATATTGATGATTAATGCTTATGATTGAGCATTCAGTTAGGACTAAAAAAACCTAATTAATTTCATTAGGAGTACCTTGCTTATATATATGTCTCATAAAGGGGGAGAACTGCTGTTGTAGGGCCTAACTGCTCTCTTTAGAAATGAAACATCTACTTATGTTTTCTTTCTATTTCTTGCCTTGCTATCCGTATTAGAACTTTTAAGGGTTTTTCTCTCTGAAGGTGAAACTTCATATATCCTGCTACATTTTGCTTTTAGGAGCAGTGACCAAGAGTTATTAAGAATGTACTTACTTCTAACTCTTCTAGTAGCACAGGAATAGTATTTAGAATAAAAAAAATAAATTAAAAAGGCCATATTTGACGATCAGCTGATAGAGCTGTTGACAAAAATATCAGTAGTTCAGCAAATAAACGTAACTCTTCCAGACAAATTAGTGTTAGGTTAAGGAAAGTTAGCAAATTTCAGAGGTGGGAAAAAGAGATGAGGTGGGACTTCGCACGTGCAAGAAGTGGAAGAAACAGCCTGAGTGTCACGAAGACAATCTAAGCAGGGTAAAAATTATTCTGTGTATGAGATGATACAATAATATCTGATTATTTTAGGTTTAGATATATTTTAGTGGGAAAATCAAGGAAGAGTTTAGGACCATGACTGCATTCCTGTCTTTGAACCTCTGCTTATACAGAGGAGTGTAAAGTCTATGAGTGTAACTCATTCTATGAGTGCAAAGTCAGAGTATGTTTATCTATTTGCCTTAAACATTTTGTCTGAGGACTACCCACCTGTGGCACCAGCTTGTCTCTAGTGCCACGGTTCAGTGGGGGGCNCCACTACCTCATGGTGTGCGTGTTGGATCGGATCCTAGGGACCTGGGTTGCTTTCAGGGATTCATTTCTGTAACTGTGGGTGATTGCACGTGCCCCCCCTCCCATCTTTGTGTGCACCCCGGCATCTTAGTGTGTTTATGTTTGCTGCAGCCAGAAATTAATACTGTTTCGATATTCACCCTGGGAGTGACCTTATTGGTCTCTGGATCGCCACACAGACAAAAGAATCTACTTTCCCCCCCCAGTCAGGGCCAGACACGAGCATGTGGCTCGTAGGTCTGGGTTGTAACAAGGAGGTTCCTATCCGCAGATGTCAAAACCTTGAAGCTCTGGCTCTGAATTCAGGTAAAGCAGGTAAAAAAATTCTGTCTTACCTGGCAGCTTCCCTGTCAGTGTTTCTGAAGTTATCTTTACTCTTGTGTTTAAATATCTAATTTTTATATTTCTTCTCATCCACTCGTATTTCACATTACCATACCATGCAAATTAACATCCTAACTGGTTTGCACTATACTTTATTTACTTAGTGTAATGCATGAGCATGTTGTTAAGTACAAAACCTCTAATTTGTTATCAGGAAAGCCTGTTCTCTCTGAGATGCATTCCTTGTGATCTTCTGATTATACAGCTAAAGTCTAATAGTTACATTAGACGACCATTTCAGACATTTATTTGGAAATCAGACAGGCTGCAATGCCTGGTATAGAAATTCATACCTAAGAAAACTCATCACATGGCACATAATGATGACCAGAAGCCTGAGACAAGTTTCTTAAAATGTCTAGTATACATATAAATTGCATTCTGAGGCATCTGTCTGTAGAGCCCTTTCACACCTTTCACCAGTGAAGCAGGAATGTGATTGAATCTAAAATTTCTGGCAGTAGCTATCAATGAAGAAATGAATAGATAAAAATGAAAGCAAACAGAAAAGACTCTAGGGCTGCTGTGTGACTCAATGTGGTGCAGTTCTGCCACCAAATGTCTGTTAATCCCAGAGTGAGTGCCTATCTGGCACAGCAGGGCAAACCCCACTACTATGGATATAGCATTTTAACAAACAATGTAGAATTAAGTCTGAACTCAAGTCTGCTGGGATTTGAAAGATTTATAGTTGGCACAGAAGCTGCAGTTCTAGATATAAATAATTAATCAAAGACTGAGTGGGGTTTTGTCTTATTTTTCTAATACAATAAATGAAGAATAAAAAGTTACTACTATGTCAAAGGATTGCCAAAGATGTTTCTAGAGAAAACAGTTGCACTACCCACCTATTTATATAGTGTTTTACTACTATGGCATCTTAGGTGTACCTGCTAAACTGAACATGGAAATTAAACACAGGCTTTGTGATCTTTATTCCAAATTAATCAGGAAAAGTAAACATTCCCAAAGGTATAAATAAGAGACGAATGGCTAGTTAACCCCCCCGTGTTGGGATTTAAGTGCTTAACTCTCCCCTGTATTTTTGATAACTTATTTTTAACAAAACACCTCAGGAATGTGAAGTATTTGATAGACCTACATGAGATGGACATTGCATAAAGGTCTTAAAACAGTCCCAGCAGTGGTCCTGTTTGTATTGACAGTGACATCTATGTCTTTGCCAAATTAGATACCATAGAAGCCTGCGGAGTGTATAATGAGCCATTTCTAAAGTCCAGAAGACACAGAAACATCTCTGGCAATGGAAGTAATAGCTACTGAAACCAATCTCAAATCTTGAAAGGCAAATGATATGATAAGAAAAAGAAATATACAGTGCGAATGGCTTAAATCTATCACTGTATTTAGATCAAGAAACTTCAAAATGCTTCCCTTTTGGGGTCCAGGATTTCATAGAAAATATTTCAACAGAAAGACTAAGATTTGAGAGTAATGGGAACTGTAGCTATGTTCTTCCCATTTTATATAAATGATTTAAAGTTTTGTAACCCAGCCCTTAATTTCTTAAAAAACTGCATCAGTTATGAGTGTAACTGTTGTACTCATATTGTTCTGAGTTATTTAGGAAAACAATCCAAGGCATACATATGTAAACTGTGTGTGACTAATGCTGCACTTGTAAGAAAACTGGCTATGAAAGCAGGATTCAAGTTCATTTGGGTAGATATCAAATGTATTAATGGTAGGATAATGATAGTTTTATTTTCTAGTTTAGGGATCATGAGAACATTAGTGAGCTGGAAGGAGAGCACTGCAGAAGAATGTGCAGAGAAAGGAAGCTTGAGGACTGATGCTCATAAGACAGAGTTATCCAGTAGTGCAGGAAAAAGCTTTGCCCTTAAAAAGCCCTCAGGAAGTATATGCCCATTTTAAGATATCAACTTTGAAGCAGACAAGGGGATGATTCTGCTCTAGCAGGCTTTCCGCTCCCCCACCGTGAATGGGCTAGTCTTACTCCGACATGTCCCAGGCCTCTGACAGCTACTGCACCTTCTCTAGAGTTCTGTTCAAAGACTGAAATTTCTATGTTTATTTTTTATTAATCATAGGGATTATACCAGACAATCTGTCCTCACAGGGAAGTACAGAAATTCCACAATAATTCCAAGGAATCCAGCTATTAACAAATACCACAAACATAAAAAATGTAGAAAGGTTATTCATCTGCTATTTATCCCTGTACCAATCTCTGAAAAATTAGTTCATTTGGTGCAGACTAACTTTCAATAAAGGCAGGTTAAGAGTTCAGGAGCATCTATATTTTTACATGTATCATGTAGATTTTACTGACATGTAGACCTTGATCATTATGTATTTTTAAACATACCTGGAGGCTCACTGAAGCTTACATTGTCTTCTAAACAGAACTGCCATCATACTTGAGAAGATCTATTACTATGATCTTGTGAGGCTTCTTTCATCAAATAGTACTATCACTGGGCTCATTCTGGTAGGAAACAATGCTTTCTTCATTAAGCACTTCTGTGCCACTTTCTTTTCTTGCTTTACTCCCATCAGGCTTGCCATGCATACAAAACTCTCAATTATTGAATGCTAATTTCCTAAGTTTCTTGCAATTCATGTGATCAAATTAGCTTGTCAAATTAAGAGTGAGCAGCTTGGAAAGTATTTGAAGAAGCTGGGTGTGGAGCAATTTTCTGCTCAATAAAGTATAGATCTAATTATCCTATCATTCTTATCAGTAAAGCATCAGAACTGACAAACTTATACATTGCTGATACATTTGTTGCACTTGATTAAAAATCCAGTTGCTGTCTCAAGACAACATTTAAAACAGAAGAAAAATATGTTGCATTTTAATTAGAGCAAACTCTAACAAAAGGTCAGAATTTCTACTTCTCAGATTTTCAATATGATTGGGAGAGGTAGAGCTATACAGAGATATACAAGTTAGAAGAACGGTATTGACATTAACTTTCATTTATCAGAGGGTAGGTTTGACCTAATTCAACAATCTGCTTGTTAAGACTCAGATGTTATGACTGCCATGTTTTCATATAAAACCACTCCAGCATAAAGTATTGCTGTGGTGGAATACAAATTCTAGAGATACGTAGAATTTAGGCACATTTATTTCACTTTGCCTGAAGCAGCAGTATGATCAGCAAATTCATGAAGTTATACACATTGATAGAAAATAACTTATTTTACAGAATAGACTGTATTTTAAATCTCTAACAGTTCTAAAGCATTTAAAGTGGGATTTTCCTTGTTATTTTTATATGAATCTATTACTTATACGTACCTATACTACCTCTGGTGGTCTACTTAATCCATACAAATGCCTCTTTTTAAAATTTATTTTATTTATTTATTTTAAACTCAGCGACTCTGATACTGTGGACAATTTTGTAGCAGCACACTACTGTGCACTATAGTGCTGGGCTATAGACAAACTGAGTATAAACCAGTAAGTCTTCCTCCATCTCTAAATTTGGAATTGAAATATGTAATATCCCCAAAGAAAACAAACAAGGAAAATTAAAATATTTAAAATCAGAAAGTATGTAAATAGGAGTTTTTGAATAAAAATTCAGCTCTACACATGATTGCTTATGAAAGGGCAGAATAAAAATACTTCCAGGCTCACAAGATAAAACTCTCTTCCTTGCAATGCACTAACTGTTTTGACACTTTGCACTGCAATGCCCAAGCTTGTTACCTTACCAAACCAACAGTAGCTTCAGTTCTAGGCGTTCACTGTAATTTCTTTGCAGAATAAGAACTTCCAGAGCATTTGAGAAATCTAGATTTTAAGACTTTTTTTTAAGAGTGTCACAGTTCTGGTAAAATAAGCTGAAGGGCCTAGACCAAAACATATCACAACAGGAGATATTCACTATGCGTTCACTGCACAATTAAGCCAATGTATTTCCAGACTCAGCTGATGAATATTTTTGGTCCTGATCTTGTTCATTATCTTTCCCTGCTCCATAACAGAATGAATCTACAACTTTTGTTAATAATAATCTTTTATTACTAAATAAAAGATGAGGGAAATGTAGATACTGAACAGTAAGCTATGTGTGGAGAAAGATCCCGTGTTTCTTTTATGGATTTCATAGAATCATAGAATGGTTTGATTTCAAGGAGAACTTAAGTATCATCTAGTTCCAACTTTACTGCCATGGACACAGAGATGGCTACCACTAGATCATGTTTCTTGAAGCCCCATCCAACCTGATGTTGAACACCTGCAGGGATGGGGCACACATGACTTCTCTTGGCAAACTGTTCCTGTCCCTCATCACCCTAACAGTAAAAAACCCCCCTTCATTTGATTATTTTCCTTTATAAATTAGGGTGTTAGTTTAGTCACATTGTATGATATTTTTTTATTTATTTTTATTCTGTGTGGGTGGTGCTTTGCTTAGCGAATAAAGATTTTAGATCACATAAGACTCTTATTTATACTGCAGTATTTGATTCAACACAGTTTTAATGAATATAGGTCTTGTCAGGTGGGACATACAGAAAAACAAACAACCTAACCTTTTTCCTCTTCTTTATGTTAAAAATTACCAGACATAAACACAGATTTAAAAGTTAACTAAATACATTTCCAATTTCTTTCTGAAAGAAGAATAAACAAACAAGACATTTCAAGATTGCCCAGAAGTTCAGAAGACAAATAATAGACAAACATTTTTTTAAAATCTCAATTACCATAAGGGAACTGTGGAAAACTTTCACTTTATATTTCAACTGCAAAAATTTTTCCTAAGAACTGCAAGTGCCTAGAGATTTTTCCCTTCCCTGCTTTCCAGCTAATCAGCGTGGAATGCAAAATGAGTTTTCTTTGTTATGTGCTTAGATGGGAACAGTGATTACCATATAAGAGATTAGAAGTATCAAGACTTAAACTGCATTATTACTACCATTCCCAGACACATTTTTGATTTTTCGCTTCGCTCAGGACACATTCCATAAGTACCAGCCAGAACCTTTTGGTTTATCCAGTGAGTGCTATTGCAAGTATATGGGATTGAACACTGAAGGAAAGTGTATCACAACTGGTATTCTTCCATCTGTTTACCTCAGGACTGTTTTAAGATTGTAAGAAGCTTTGGGAGCTGTGCACACATGCATAAGAAGAATAAATCTGTCTAGAGTGCATGGAGTGTCCCAACTCATCATTACACACAGAAAGTCCAACATAGGAATTTGTGTGGTCTGTTGCAGGGTGCTTTTTAAACTGAACATTTGCAGTCCATGGGTCAATACCATAAACTGTACAGTCTCAAATCAGAATATTTAATACATAGTCTAGAAAACAGACTGTTGTTGAAAAATGTGCATTTAAGCACTTAACATGTGCAAGATCTTTTTGCGAACTTGGACTCCTGAAGCTTAATCTCTTTCCTTGCAGACCCAGAAAAGAACCCAGCAAGGGCAGATTGGACAGCAGGGGCAGAAGCACGCTCTGAGTCTCCAAGCAGCCACTGCCTGGTGGTAGTGGAGGTGCTCTGAGCTGGAACCAAGCAAGAGGGTAGTTTCAGTGCCAAGGCTTAAGCACCTGTACCTCTGTAGATCTAATTAGCCACCCTTCAGGGGTGACTTGTGTTCAGAGGACCTAAGTTTACTTACATCCTATGCCTCAGGGGATTCTGTGATTATTCATAGTATGATTGTTGTGTAAAGGGCAGTATCATGAGTAGAACTTCATGTGGCGAGTAGAGCTTCATGTGGCTCAGATACTTCACTGTTGAGCCCTGATTAGATTCAAGCATCTGCAGGCAATTCCTCAGACAAAGTGTTTGAGGCCTAGAGAGGTTTTTGGCCTTAGATACTTAAATATAGAGTTTGGGGAAAAGATACTTCTGGTACTGTTGTTCTATTATGCATAAATTTCTTTGAAAACCTAAGTGAGTCAGCTGTAGAAACACCCCTGTGGATCTAGCCATTAGGCTTTTGGGCATACCTAGCATAAGTTTTGAAGATTTAAAATTTGAATATAAATACCAACAGTGACAGCTGAATAAAACTATGATCTAAACTTTTTTCAGCTCTTGTCCTTAGTCCTTCAGTATTCCAGTTCCCTATCTCCAGTGTTGGGATGACATTACCATACTAAACTAGAGAGTTGCTGCAAGGACTGGGAGATGCTTTTATCCTGTGTTAAAGAACTGAAGCATGAGACACATTCAAAACCTGAGTCTCCAGCATAAACAGGTTGGAAGAGTGAGCTCTTCACTTATTTCTGAACTCACTGAAATATCAGTATCCCTGTACTGCCAAAATCAGAGACTTTCTTGAAGTTCATCAAATCAAAACCATAAATCTCTACAGAATCTGAACACAAATCCTTCAAAACTTTATACAAAAGGTGGCTTCTAAAAATTCATTGATCATTTAGGCATCATATTACTATCATATTTCAGTGCCAATACTTTTAAAGTTAAAAAACACAATTTATTTCTTGGTCAATTAACTTCAAATATTTCCAAGGGAACTCTCAATTCCACTGAGTAAGTGGTACACATTGAACCTATAATATAACAACAAAGTTGCCTTAAAGATTCCAAAAACTTTCCTAGAAAATGACAGCTCTAACAGGCAGATTATAACAAGTGCTTAAAATATACAAACATTCCAAGGAGCATGAAAACATATAAACAGAGATAACATTACTAAATTCTCTCATTTTCTCATGCTGGAAAGTAAGAGAAAATGAGGAGAAAATAATCCAAGTTTCAGCCACAAGTGACTACTATGAGACAGATGCTAGCATTTTAGAGACATAGGTCCTTGTGTAAAAGAAAACTACAATATCATCTTAACTTAGATATTTATAGTTAGTCTCTTTTACTTATGGAAAAGTTTTACTTATGGATCATACATAGAAAAATATAAGCTCCTAGGGGAACACCTATCTGCTGAAGTCAGAAGATAATGATGTGCCTTTGCTTTAGTCATGATGAAACTGTATGACATACATTATGCTGGATTTCAGAGTTTAATGACCCCTTATGAAAAGGGAAACTGTGATTTAAGCTTGTAAACAGTGACAGAAACAGAGGATTTTGCTCTGAATAGCCTTCAAGAAGAATGTGCCTCTCTGAAGACTGCAGAGTTTGCACAGCAGATGCGCTCAAGTTACAGGTTGGAAACAACACTGTCATAGAACAAAGTTATTTTCATTCCAGCACAGACTGCCCACATGGCGGAGTACAGTTATTTTGCAGTGGTTCTGCTGGTCAGCTTTCCTTGTGTAGCTACAGGTTTTTTACAAACTGATTCAGTCCTGCTTTTGGAAAACAAGTTGCCTCGTTTCACAAAATATGCATCCACTTATTGTTTCAGATCTGTTTCTCTGTAGAACTGAATTAGTTAAAATAAGCTGCTCACTTTAGAATCTGGAAAGTGACCAGGAAAGGTAATGGGCCTTGAAGTAAACACCATCACTAAAGACATGTTTCCTGAGAAAATAACAATTAAAAAAATAAGGTGTAAAACCTACTATAAGACTAAGATGTCCAGGGGACTATATAATAACCATAGAGGTTTTCAAGACCCAGCTGAACAAAGCCACAAAGAAACTCATCTGATCTCACAGCTGGCCCTGATTTGAGCAGCAGTTTAGATGACATGTCCTCTAGTGGATCCTTCCATTCTGAACTATTTTATGATTCTATACAAAATTCTCAATTTGCTTAAACCCGACTGAATATTACTTATCTTCATAGATGCAAATTAGATGCTATGACTGTTTTTAAACTACTGAGATTCCTGTGTAGAGGCATAATCTTAGTTTGCTTCTCTGAATCCATCTTTTTTTTTTAAAGGAAAGTTCCTGATTTGCTTTCAGTCAAACAATTTTCAAACAGCCTGCACAAAATGACAGTCTCACTGTTGTCAGTAATGGGCTAATCAACAACAATAAAACTGTTCAGTCTATCTCATGCAACTTGTCAAAGGCACAATGGTGCTGTAGCAAGGAGCCACCTTTTTTAGGTAAAACAGCACAGGACGGCCTCATGGTAGGTTCATCTTTGATTGCAGTGTGATCTTCATAGGCAAAACAAAAAGCAAGATTTTTTTTTTGCAAACTTTAATTGAGCAGTTATAGATGTGTTGAGACTGTATTTTTCAGCGGTAAATTACACCTTGCCAGTCATGAAAAGGCAGTCACAAATAAGTGGAAGGGAATGCAGTGCAACTACATGTCTGGTGTTGCTTCCTGCTAATGATGAAGAATAAAATTCATTTAGATCTCCACAGTGAATTTGCACCTCAGTGAGCAAAACATGTTTTCCAAAAATTGCAGAACTCAGGAAACTTAGTTGTTCAGAAACTGCAGATCAGAAAGATTGCCTATTCCTATTGTCAAGGTTTGTCTATTCTTCACAAACTTTATCATCTATTCAAATCTTAACTGCTAGAATTGAGTTTATACAAAGAGAATCAAGAACACTGGCCAGAAGGCAACAGACCTTGCTCAGACTGAAGTTGGCAGATCTTCAGTGCTACAATGTTTATTAATGTAAGTAGAATCAAGAAATGCTTGAAAGTAAGATATTGGCTAAAGCAAGCAAGATCTCTTCATGCTTGCTGAGAACAGCTGTCTACAAGTATCCTTACTCTTAATGACATTTGATATGATTTCTGTGAAATGATTTAATTCAGCTCTAATTCCACTCAAGACTTTTTTTACAAGACAAACTGACAACAGAGTGACTGCTCAAATGACTTACTAAGGGTTTTGAAATTTAAGAAAACATGATAAAAGTGACCTGAAGTTCCTAATTCTCTACCACATTGATCCGTTATTTTTCAGTTTTTCAGTATAGTATCAGATTATTACACTTGTTTAGACTGCTAATATAATTTTCTCCTTTCATTATGCGTCCACATTATACACAATATTTCTGAATCTCATCACTAGTGTTGAAAAACACAACAATAATAAATATTCATTATGATGTTGCATTTTGCGTCAGAGAACTAGTGTTAAATCCTTGCTATGAAGGTCAATGAAGGTCAGTGACTGAACAACCTATGGGTAATGTTTTTGGTGCTCCTTTGAGCACAGTGGCACAAGCACTGAAATAAAAGGAAAATCATTTTCTTTACCTTTGGAGCTTACTGCACCAGCTGCAGTTGAAACCAATCTGGGCAGTGACACAGGGACCACAGCTGGTAAACTGGAGACAAGCTGGGATGTAAACAAACACAAATTATTACATTGGTATAGCAAATAATTCTCATAAAACACATAATAGAAGGATGAATCTTCTGATAGTATATATTTAGGGACTCACACGTTCACACATGTCCAAAATAAGACTCAGCTTATTACAATGCATATCACAGTTGAAATGAGGAGGTATATTTTATCCATTTTAGGATTCCATTGGTAAATGTATTGCCACTTCCTCATCTGTTCATACAGCTTCATTGCTAAATGTTTATCTTTTGCTTAATACTAGTATTTCTTTAAATGTCTTTCTTCCTTGGCTCCAGTGTTCCTTGTAGTTGTTAACATTAAGACATAGGCAGATAATACGACTGGCAGGAAAGTGTGCAAGAAATAAAATTGGATTAGAACAAAGAAAAACAGCTGTTTCCATATTTTTTTTTCACAGTTATACAGCTGGAAGTTTAAATCCAGAGATTTCTAAACAATGCAGTTTTACCTTGGACAAAAGGCAGATGACCTGCAAAATGCATTTGGGAATATTCTTTTGCAATGTGATGCACAGTACACCAAAGAATTTGTGTTTACCTTGCAAGCATGAAAACTTCTTTTTTTCCTTGAGGAAACAAATTAAAGGCAATATAATCATTCTTCTGAAAAAAATAGTTGGCATAGATTTAATTCAAAGCCTACTGGGAATTGTATATCTATAAACTAACTTGAGATATACAAGGATACACTGGATAATGTATTGTCCTCATGGGAATAAAAGGGAGAATACATGAATCTGTCCATGATTTCAAGTCCACAGATAAACCAAAATACCTAAAATTGCTGAGAGGGGGAGGGGGCTCTTCCCAGACCTAGTTCCTGTCCATGTTATGGTTTACTTACTTGGAAGAGGTATCATTTCCACAGCTGAGAGATTGGTTATCTTTGACATCTGTAGCTCCACCCTGTGGTACTCATAAATTGTTCTTCTACGGACATCTGCCAGGAAAGAAAAATAAGAATTTATTCACACGTTACTGTTTTGTAGTCTGTAGACTGTGAAGAATAGTCGGTATAATGATTCTTCATTGTTTCTTAGATATGCATGACACCAATTTTCCTCATGAATATATTTTTATTTAGAAACCATGAAAGAACATGTAAAACATACAGAGATTTTTTCAGTTAAGACACAATTAGAGCTGACAGAATAGCTACCTATTCCCAGTAAAGTTTTATGAAAATGCTGAGTGTGTTCTCAAGCATCTTAGTCATTTATTTAAGGAGAAATTCTAGAGAGTATACTATCAGACATTTTTGGGTATGTTTCAGATCCTTGCTTTGCTAAGATATTTCTCAGCCTACAGACTTGAAAGAAACACTTTATACGCTCGCTTTGTCAGTTGTCAAGATGTGCAAACAGAACTGATTTCATTGCTTAATCAAATTTGTTAGCTACAAGCTAGCTCACATCCAAATGGACTAGAACTTTTTTCATATTATAACATTAGAGAAGACAAGTCTTCTTAAACAGTCAGTGTTATGCATAACCTTTACACAAGCTGACTGCAGTGAGTTTCTCAAAGCAGAAGTTCAATATAGTCAAGGCACTGTTCCTATGGGCTTTGCACATACAGATGACTGTAGGACCCATAAGACTCAAGCACAAATTAAGTATGAAAAATTGACATAATTTTTAGTTCCCAGATTAATATTTTATCATATATTCTGAACACTCCGGATTTTAAGTACACAGCTGCAATACAGACAGGCAAGCTTATACACTTTTAAATTAAAAGTACAGCCTGCATTGCCAATCTGATACAATAACGATGATTTCTTAGTGTGCTAGATTCAAATTTAAGTCCTTCTTGAAGGCCCACTAAACTAATTGAAATCAATGCTAACTACAATCACTGAGACAGCGCAATCATGCCAAAGAGAATAAAGAATTGCATACAAAGGATTAACAGGTTACTCTGGTCAATGGCTGGTCTAAGTCTACATTCAACAGAAAAAAAGAAATTGCACACAGCCACAAACCCAACCTTATGTAGTTGTCTTGTTGCTAGACATTTATGACCTAGGGCACACCTTGTTGCTTAGTATAAAGGCTGTGTTTCTGCAGATTGAAGTGGGCTCATGTGGGCTTCCCAGCTGCTAAGTGATCACATAGCATCAAATCCAAGGTATTTTTTCACAGTCTTTGGTTAGACTGGTTTTGGTTAGTCTGTTTTTTTTTCCAGATAGAAAATGGAACCTCAACTAAAATCAATAGAGCAATAAATATTAATTTTTAAGGGAAGAGGGAAAGTGCACTAAGGTGTCCAGTGGCTAAAGTGCCTCTTGGCTCATTCTATGAAATGAGAGTTCAACCTCTAAAAGCACAAGTGTGGGAATCCTAACATCATACGGAAAATAACCATTGAACTATTGGTATCAGCTGGAATAAATGGGAATCTCTGAGGAGGAGTGGGGAGGCAAAAGCAGAGTTGCCCTGGGTGGGATAACTCTCTTCTGCATCAGCCAGGGTTGCTGCAGGGTAAGCAGCTTCTCTGCCCTCTCTCATTGCATAAGCCCCCAGGTACAGGTAGACTATGTAGCTTGCAAATAATAATATTCCTATTTAGCTCCAAATCAGCACTTTTGCAATGCAGATCCTCTTGCCATTTATTTGCAGCTGACTTTGCTATAGCTTCGCCCCTCCTGATAGTGAATGTCTTTTTTTTTGGTGTAAAATGCACCTATAATTGAGATAGTTTTATGGTTTTATGCTTTACCTGCAAAATCATTCTGCCTAGTTAAAAGCCATGTATACGGATGTGCCAAATGTTTGCCTCAATAAAAGCCTTTAGACACATACTTCAAACTCATTAGACAAAAAATTGGTTTTCAGGACAAAGCTAATCTTGTGCTGGGGTGGGGAAAATCTCTTGCCAGCAGTGAGAGGTTTATGCTCCCAGGATAGTAAGTCCGATAAAAGAACCTGCCAAATCAGAGTAATCAGGAAATGTGTTTGAAATGAACTCTGTCAGTGCTGAAGGCTTTAATTTGTTTCCACGGAAATCTTTATCCTTCTGTCCAAAAAGTTAAGCAGAAGAATACCTATATTAGAATGGTGGGTGCTGGCATTTAAATGGAACTCCATTTCATCTCATAAGTAGTAGTAAAGACTGCTTTAAACTTGTTTACTCTAAACCCTTCCTAACAGACTCCTCACAGGGTTTACAAGAAATAAGGGGCTCCTAGTTTTCAAAAAATCCAGTGATAATCACTAAATCAGGTCACAGGCACTTTTATTTCACCCAGTGGATGAAATTTCTAAACCCCACTGATTTTAAGAGAATTAAGATTGTTATCAAACAATATTTTTAACTATGCACAAATCATGACCGTCGATCTCACTGAATTCCACTTCCTGGTAGACTCTGGTTTGATCTTTTCTTCTTCAGGAAGAAGACTGTACAAGGGATTTATCTACACTAAGAAACTCAAGCACAGAAAGTACTTGCATAGTTCCTTTCTAACAGCTTTATATATACTTGCAGGCAGGTTGTCGGAAACAACTGTTCAAATTTATCTGCATGGTTAGGTTGTAAAAAAACTCCAAGTGTAGATTCTTTTGAAAGTCTAACTTGAAACGTGTCATGCTTAGCTCCTCAAAATGCACTTCTCAGAACTCTGAGCCTGTACTCCCTTAACAAAACAGGGTAGAAAAGCTAAATTCAAGAGGATAAACAGAAATATCTCCCCTGCACTTTCTCCCTCAACCTCTCCACACACACTCCTGCTGTAACTCAAGACACACACTGCCTTTCACCCAGGTGGAACTTGAACTTCTTTGACTTCTGCTGTCTATTTAGCTCTTTTACAAACAAGTACAAGCACAGAATCTCAAAGAGCTTATGAGCACATGTCCTTCAGTATGCACCTTGACTTCACAAGAACAAGTGAAGTAATTTGATGAAGTAGTAGACAAAAACCGGAGCGTCACATGCAGGTATTTTACTGAAAAGAGGCATTACAGAGTGGGGAGAAAAGGAAGAATTTTTGCCTGTATATATAGTTTTGAAGTATCATTCCTGCTTCTGAATTTCAGAAAATAGGTATAAATTCTTCTCCTAGTCATGAAAATATTTTACTTTTCTGTAGATCTCAGTATTTTGAACACCCTTTCCAACTGAATGATATAAATTATGATTTATTTTTCTTCACTAACAATGCCTGTTTGTTGGTTTTTATTGTTTTGTTTTTTCTTTTTTACATTTGGTTTTATTTACAGGATAGTCCGAATTGTTCTCTGGATTGTTTCTGTGGCATGTGCATGTGCTATCTTTGAATAGAAGGCCAAAGGAACAACCCCAGGAGAAAAAGCTGAAGATAACACCATACTTATTTGAGCTAAGTGTATCCCTAAGTGACCTAGAGAGATTATATGGTGAGTCAGAAGGCCAATTTAAAGAATACTTTCAAGGGAATAAGTAATGGATTGCTAAATTATAGATGTGCAAGATTCTAGTGTGATAAAACATTTTATATAGTTTTATCACAGTAGTTTTAAAATAAATGATAGCAAATAAATA
>WAAB01007108.1:3453-16157 GCA_013389865.1 Piaya cayana
AAGGAATTTCCTGCAAATTTATTTTATTATTTAGGGGGTACTCACAGAATCTTCCATATTTTTTTTTTTTTACCATTCTGCCACTTCCAGACTCTTCATGTGTTTTTTGACGTTGAGATAAACAGTGATTATTTACACCATAGTATTCATCAGTTAGACAACTGATTGCCTCCTACTTCATATTTCAAACCCAGAGAATGATAGCTTTTAGAGACATCTGAACAGTGTATTTGTTTGAAGTTTTAATCAACCAGTAGTTCTGTGAGAACTTAACCAAAGATCTTCAGGAAGTGAGGCAGTTGCTCAATGCAATCCTATAAACACACCTCAACAATTTACTGCCAGTAAACCTGGAGCATAATAACGCTCTCAATTTATGGCAATTCCAGTATTCCTTTCTGCACACATCAGAATCTAGTTTCAGTTCATTCTAGCCTGACAATAACATTATAATTTTTTTTCATTCAATGGATTAAAATTTCCAGTTCACTAGGAAGAAATCCTCCAAGTGCTTCTAATCCATGATTACTTCCCATATGTTATTTTAACTGTCAGGTCTCTCTTCTTTTACGTTGAGGGTTGCAAAGCACCTTAGCTCTATCGCTACTTTTTGGTTTATTTTGCCATTAGTCCATCCATGGAGACACGCAGCACTGGGGGTCAGCCTGTGATTTACCAGCATGAAGAAGCAGCCCTTTAAACACAGACTTATTTATTCTCTTTACAACCTAAGCAGAGAATGAGGAACAGCATAGGCTGGGCAGCTCTGCCAATACTGTACGACATCGTTGGCAGCAGCGGATGGCAAAGGAGGTCTGGTAGGAAGCTGAGCATCACTTTGTCAGCAAGCAGCATGAGGCTGTGAATATGGTGTGGGGCAGGAGCAGATGAGTAGAGGTTTGGGTGTAAAATGCTACAGAGAACAGCTGGGCTGGAGGGCAAACATTGTTGGGGATTAAGGGTTGTGAAACGTGTCCTGGATGCCACACGGTTGCAAGAAGAGAGTAGTTCAGATGTAGAGAAAGGCACACACACCTGCTCCCAGGTCAGGTCTCCCGGACAGGTTGGACTGGACTCTGATGACCTTAAGGATAAGTGAAGTGGGAGCACTGATGAAAGCAACGAAGGAGAACGATCTCTGATCTTTTATGCAACATTTTGGTCACACAGTTCCACAAGCTGTTCGCACAGCTGTGGGTTTGAAACTTATTTTTCTGTAGATGGCACAGTAAACTTCAAAGGTAACTTTGCCAAAGTTAAAATTGATAATTTTCCCAAAAAGGCAGCAGCTGGCCTTTGTTTATTTTCTAGCTCATCTACATGCCCTGTGCTCTGCTCCTCCTCTGCCTGATTCGCTCTGCTGTTCTCCACACATGGCTGACCAGACCATTCTCCTCTTCCCCAACGGAACAGTTATCTTGCTTCAGACTGTTGTTTTCCCCAGCTTTCTCCTCAATAATTCACAATTGTCTCCTCCTTTCCCAGTGCTTGCACTTGGGAAACAGTCATTCAAGACCAGCTAATCACATCCTCAAAATTGAGCTACACAAACTGCAGCAGCTAGGATTATCTAATCAAAATGCTGACAAATCGTAATGCCTCAAAATATGCTTTGGATCCCAGAGAGGATTCTTCTTTTCTCAATATTTCTCTTGGAATGCCAAAACTTGCTTGGGTCTTTAAAGTGCAGAGCTGTGAGCCACCTGTGCACACTGAGCTGCTACAGGTATCTCTCCAGCTCAGAAGATTGATAGCTAAAATATTGACTTTATTAACAGCGTATATATTCACCAGGCTGTCAGTGAGCATGTTTAGCTTTTCTGGAATACACAGGAAAAAAAAAAACAACAAACCTGAGATGGAACAGGGAAAGAACAGGGCTGGACACATGCACAACACAAATACGCTTCCAAAGCAAGAATCACCCTATACTGGCTGCCTCAGATATCAACAACATGCATTCCAGTTCATCAGTCAAAATAATGTACTTTCAGAAAGAATCTGGGGGATGTTCTCAGGACCTCTCACCTCCTGTGTAAAATTCATATAAACCCACAACATGCCCAATTCTACTTGAAACAATTTTCTTCCTTTAGCAGCGTGATGTCCTACACTTTGAGATGCTAAACAAGCTCTTAACATTGTTTATTTACTACAGTTTTCTTGTTAGCAATCGGAGCAATGTTCCAACTGCAGCAGAACGGCATGATGATAGATTCTACACTTGAAATCGATTTGGAGATGAAAAAACCATATTGTTATATATTCAGTTGCTGTGATGTAAGTGCATTAGGCACAGTCTGCAAATTTTTTAATGGGTTCTTAATTTTTGCCATAAGCCATTTTTGCCCTTAAAACACACAAGAACAACAGAAAAAGTAGGAAAAGCACATTTAGTTCCATTATTAAGACTCCAGGGGTTTTAATAAGCCTGTTTGCTGGGGGCAATTACTCATGTAATATGGCTCTGACTGCTTCAGCTCCACAAAGCCTTCTTGTTCCAGCACATTTCCAAGCCTACAAGAGCACAGTTTAGCCTTCCCTCTCCCATCGCAGCTCTCCACTGGGATGGGCCCGATTAGCTGTTCCCCTGCTGCTGCAGCAAAATGCTGCAGAGTGGCTGATGGATACGTACAGGGTGTGAACGAAGGCAGCTTCTGCAGCCATCCATAAAATCAACTCATTTAAATTACTCGTCGTCTGCTACCTGAGAGAAGCACTGGAAAAAGTGAGGAAAAAAAATTAGTTTTCTTTTTATTTTGTAAAGGTATTAGTTTGGCTTTAGCATCTGGTATGACAAAGCGAATGACTAGATCCTACCAGAAGCCTGGGTATCACACCTGATAACGACTAAGGGATGTATTTCCCAGCAAACAAAAATAATGTGACAGCGTCAGGTTCCCTTTCCTCGGGAGCACACGCTCTTGATCAACAAACATCAGAGACAATTTTCTACGATGACTCACCTATCACAAGCCTGAAAAGAGGATGTGTTTAAAATAAACAAACCAGAGCAAAACAGTGAATATATTGCACTACAGTGCTCTAAAAGAAGCTAAATGAACAAATTTGCTTAAATTCTGACAGCCAGAAGAGAAGAGCTGGCCAAACCTTGAAAGCATGTAAGCTGAGGCTGCTACTATCAACTTAAAGTCTGACTCTGCAGTGTCTGAGTTCGTCATGAAAGTGGAGCAAAAGCATTTCTTGGAGACATTTTTTTCCTTTGGGGGAGGAGGAATAAAAGAATATCCACACCAAACCTTCCTCTCTCAAACATTACACCCGGCTCTTTCTTTGTTCTTTTTTTTTTTAGTTACATATCAAATACAGAGCTATAATCTTAATAAATTCCCTATTTTTTCACACATTGATACACACCCTTGAAGAAAACAGGGCTTCGCTGAAGCCTGGTGCTACCTTCTTTTACTTTGACTGTAAGAAAAACCAGTGAACAGACTGCAGTGTCGCTTCCCTCTCCTAAACATACAATTGGAATTACAATGAAATACTCTGACATGCAGGTTAGTCACAAACTAAGGCAGCCCTCATTAAAAAAAAACTGGAAGCAGAGAGGTGAAATATGCCACAATAGACCAAAAATCTAGCAACAGCTTAACAAGCTGGAGCAGTGTGGGAGACACAGGTACACGTACAGCTTTGTAAACTTCTGTGGAAGATTCCGAAGACAGTTGCACTTGATCATCTTTATTTTATGATTAACAGTAGACAGAAAAATCTTTTTTAGGTTAGAGAAAAATCATCTGGTTAGAGACGACTGTGAAAATTCTGTGACGTCAAAAGCGATGAATTAAGTAAATAAATAACTTCTAGTCTCAAGGAAAAGAGGGAGTAGTACTACCTTTACCAAAATATAGGAATCAGAAGCAAGTCAGAGAAACTCTTTCCAAATAAAGTCACAGGTAGACTTCAGCCACCACAATGACTGGAAGTAATGTTCAAATGACAAGTAATGGAAAATTATAGTGATTTTAATCACATTTGGACTATCCTACATTAAAACCAGCTCAAACTGAAATGCAGACGCACTGTGAACCGTAAAGAAATTTCTTAAAAACCAGAATATGATACTGAGAAACATAAAAGGCTGTGCAAGCGACAACAAAAAGTTGTAGGACTGAAGCCAAAAAACACTGACTGCTCATTCAATGGAAAAAGTAATTATCATAACAGAAACAGAGACTTACACCAAATCTTGGGCATTCTGGCTTTTCTTTCTCTTTTGGTCCAGCACTGAGAAACTCCACTCCTAAATTAAGGTCTCTAATAACATCGCAATATAAACAAACAAATACATAATGATACAAGAAAGGTTGCTGAAGAATTCAGCTCCTCCTGTCAAAGGGTAATGCAGGGAATCAGACCCAAGTATTATAACAGATCACCGTGACTGTGAAGTCTATGAATCTTCGAGTGTGGAAGAAGCTGGCACATTTCCCATGCACAAAAAGGGAAAAATTGACCTTTAAAAATGACTTCAAAAATGACTGTCTGCCTCATTATGCAGGAAGAGTACAATCTGTGACTTTAAAATAAAGTTTATGTTATTGTTATAAGGCTCTGCTACCATTCTCACACATTTAAAAAACGGAAGTAGCACTTGCCCTGCTAGTAAAACTTTGACTGAAATATGAGCATCTGTAACGTTAAATGTCAGTATATTCAGTATTAAACTCAGAATCTCTATACCTACTGTAGCTGAAAGTTTTACAAAGACAGACAGTTCCAATTTAAGGATTTCACGTGATCAAGAAGCAACTGGATATCTCCTAGTTAACTCCAACTCCTTAAGAGCGTTACTAGTGTGAATATGTCTAGTTCTGATTTCTAAGCATCTACAGTGACGTTCTGATGCCTTTTTGCTAGTAAAAGGCATGAGCTACTTTCACATAAATTTGAAAAAGCTGGCAAAAATTGTCATCTGCTAGATCTCGTGGAACCTGAGGGACCCTAGGCTAAAACTGCAGACTCAACCTTTTCCACGTGTAAATTTGGCTGCTTGGTATAAATCATGCACCTAGAGAATATGATAGTAATCTTAATGGAGACAAACCTTCAAATCTCATTCTTCATGCAAAGAAGTTTTGATGATGTACTGTATATTATTGTAATTTATTTACACTGTCTAGGTGTAGCTTTTCAGCTATATGTTAGCAAAGCATCAATAGACTGGCGGGCTACATCTCCCAAAGATCTAGATTTGATATCCTTTGCACTTGTCTTAACTGTATTAACTGAAACATTATGTTTAACTGTATGAATAACACCAGGCATGTAAACTAGAACATACATATATATATGTTCCATATGTGTGTGTATATATATATAATCTCTCATTTGTGGGGTAGTCTGTTTCATTTTTGAAAAAAAAAAGCCAACAAAAAAGGCACTTTTCATAAAAGTGATAAATTCCACAGATTTTCCTCCAAAATGCAAACAACCCCTGAAAACCAAATTCCTTCCCATCACCTGCTAACACGTACTGATCAAGGAAAATGCCTTTCGTTTGCAGAAAATATTTATGAGAAACTAACAATCCTCCCTCGCAATCTTGCCACCGAGCTCTGGCACTTGCATCGTATTCAGCATGAGCCCATTCAACTGGCAGAAAACTGTGACATATATAGTGTATTTTGGAATGGACGGCACGATCAATATTGATGTTGGCAGCCTCTCTGGAGCACAGACATGAATACACAGCACAGAAGCTCTGGAGGTTCATTGCTTTGCTCTAGGTTGGCTGCTGACTGGGTTTGAATGTTCCAGAAAGTGAGCTGTGTGCAATTAGCTTTTTACAAATTAATTGTCTATCCTCTTTGCAGTGGTTTTCAAGTTGAGTCTACTTCAGTCTTCCATGTCTTTGTGATATGTTACACGGCTTTATTTTACTTCCAGTCTTTTGTTCAGCCCTGATTCTAATTTGGCATGAAGAGCGGGAGCATTAGAAACAGAGAAAATCAGGCAAAAAAGGCAGATAGAAACCACTCCAAATAATCTGTACAACTAATGACTAATAGCCTAGTGTACCTTGGCTTGAGAAACAAAGCTTAGGTATTTTGAGAAAAGATCTGTTATTGTTTCTTCTAATATTTCCAAGAGTGTATTTCAGTTGTGGCTTTCAGTTGAGGAAATTAAAGTTCTATCTGTATACAACATAATTCCTCAGGAAAACCAACCAGTTGTTCTTATCAGAGCAACCTACCTTACAAGTTTTGTGACCACAAAGACTATATATATACCAGAATAAGCTGTTGGTCATTCCCACGCCACCTTACAGTATATTATCTTCCCCAACAGATAATCAGTTTGTGGAAGAAAAAAAAAAAAAACCAACAAACAGAACAGAAACTGAAGTCTCTGTTTGCTGCAAGAGGACTGCCACACCAGTGAGCTTCCAATTCTCCCAGCACAGCTGTGTCCCAGGTAGTGAAGCACACCGATGTAGAGATGGAAAGCTAGTTCTACTTCAAAATTCAGGCTATGTAAGCAAATCCTTATAGAAAATGCTACTACAACACACTGAAGACAGCAGGAAAGAAATATCATGAATTGAAGTGTGGAGAAAACAGTAAACAGTCTCTTCATCCCAACCACCACCCATTTAATTCTCATAATCTTCTCTTAATCGATGATATTGCATTCTACACACCCAAGGAAAGAGCTACCGAGAAAGGTTCTTCAGTTGCACTCATGCTGCCTAGTTAACACCACGGGATAGTAACAACATCGCTCAAGTACAGTTTGATCCATTTTTCATAGATAATAGCTGGGTTTAGATCAAATACAAATTGCAGAGGTTTAGCCTTTCCATTATGTAATTTAATTGTCACCCTGTCCCTCCTTTGCACAGAATAAGGATAAATGCCTTTTTGGCTTCTTGTTTTGTATCCTTCAGACAGACAAAGCGTGGATGAACATATTAAACACTAGAGCTGTTCTGTCCTGGTGAGAGTGAGTGGATCATTTTCTTTGCTTCTTCTGGCCTGCTACAGAAATCTATAGCACATTAATCATTTCTGAGCTCAATCCCAGTATGAGGTGGGAGCAGAGTAATTTACTGTGTCTGCATTAGATTTTTCTTTCATCAGACTTTTACACGGCTCACTGGAAGAAACTAATACTTATAAACTTAACAGGGATGTATTCCTGTTGAGGCTACGTTTCTCTTACCCAAATGCAGAAATGAATAATTAAGTCTCTTAAATAAGGACCTATCGTATAATAAATCCTGGAGTCATTCATGCCATAAATTGAACTAATTAAATTAGGGATGTTTCTTCCCTAATATACAATAGATATGTAAGCACTGAGACAGCACAGTGAAGTTCATAATACAAATGCCTACGCAGGTTAGCCAAAACAGACAAACAGGTTCATGGATATCATCCCCGGCAAAATGGATTAACCACACGCTGTAACTTTCAGAATAAAACCTCCATCATCTTTATTCATGATGCACTGTACTTCTCAAAGCTGTGTTGAACAATCACAACTCTATATCACAGACTCAGGACTGAGTGTCTATATCACATTTACTTCCTTTGGAGTTGGTGGAACCTTCTGAAATACAAAGTACAGGTCTGACAACGTTGCGAGACAGCATTGCAATAGGGATAGAATGGCAACAAAGGCTTTCTTACTAGCACGTGTGGGACACATTTTCACAGCTGTTGAACCTAGCGTAGGCTGAAAAAAAATCTACCATCACCCTTTGTCATTACTTTTTCCTATATCATCTCTTCAGAAGCGCTCACACAGGTAGTGATGTGGCACCCAGATCAGGAACTGCACTGATTCAAGTACTGGATAGGATCTCCCTGTCTATGTTCTCCACTTCTTACTCTTATTCATCTTTATCTCCTCCATGGAATCTCTTTTGGGAATGCTGAGAACAGCTTACGCCTCTATGGTACTGAGCAGAGCAGTATTTAGCTACTCAAGGTACTTTCCAGGGCACATAGGTGTTTCTATAACTCTTACGACAGGGGCAGACCTGATAGATGATTCCAGAGGCCTCCACAAAACAACTGAGGTGGGGAGAAGAGCCAAGAGAGGAATTCACTCTCCTCTCCATCTAAAAGGATTCAAATCACAGCACTCGCTTCTCGTGAAAATGTTGCATTCATCTGCCTTGCATCTGAAAGGAAGAGAAGCAGGAGGTCTCTGGCGCTCTTGAGTTTAGAAACTGAAGATTCATGAGCTCAAAATGGACGTTCATATTCTCTATTGTTACGAGTGACAAGGCATAGGTAAAACTTTTTTTTTTTTTTGCTTAAAACTAAGTCTTGATTTATAATGATAATTCACTATCACATAGAAAAATAAACAACGTAGCACTCGGGCTAATGTTCTGTGAACTAAAGGGTCAAACTCATCAGTAAAATCAGGCTGTTAACGTCTCACAATACATCTGTACACAACTGTCACTGGCCTGTTAACACAAGCAAACAGCAGCTATTTTTTTTAACTGGGAATTGGCCAAAACAAGCAGAAGGCATCAGTGAAACAGATCCTTTCTATTTATATGTAATTTTCCTTAGTGAATCATGAATTCACACACTGTCTAGAACATATATATATTTATTATCACTCTTCTCTGCACAGCCGATACTACTCATGCCTTGGTGCTGGAGAGAGCTTACTACAGTAAGTAATCCTTATATTCACAACAGAAAGAAACGTAATACCATTGTTTTACCTAAACCTATAAGACTATGTAATATATGTGAAATTTATAGGAATGTGGCATTCCTTAAATCCCTGCACTTTCCATACTCACTGTTTTTAATTTTGCCTGGTTTGTTCAGTGTGTGCTATAAGAGAGCACGTAATGATGCTGTAAAGGGTCAAGTCCTCATTAGACTCTTCTAAAATTATTGAAGGTTCCAGCCTGGAACACTGGAAAGGGATGTCATAAGCGCCTATTCTCATTTTGTCTTCCCCCAAACCATATGGACAATTTTTATGACAAGTTCTGAACCTAGCATTGCTCCCACTGCTGTTCAAAAAACCATCTTAGATATTTCCACAGGAGAATTCTGTATGTTTTACCTTCTCCTACAAATCATAACCCAGGTAATCTTGAAGGGAGGGCGGGACACAAAAAGAGGGTGGGCAGAGACCAAACATAAAAATTGTGCGGGATGATTTAAGTCTGTTAGAAAGCTATAAAGGTAGAGGGGTGGGCTGAACTGGAAACAGATGACAGCTTCAACCCTGGGTACTCTCTTTGATATACATAATCCATTTATTTCTCATAGTTCAGGCTTTCCATAAAGCAGGCAGGACGACTATTTATGTACTTTTATGAATACTGTCTCATTCATTGATACCTTTTCAAACCAAGAAGCATGAGTGAGTGTCAGCATCAGCACAACATTGCTGACACTGGTGCAAACTCAGAAAAGAGACATCATTAGACTTCCAAAACATTATGGAAATAACTGGGCTTTCTCATGGCATCCATACGGTCTGCACATACCTTGAAGTGTAACAGACTCACATGACTTAATCACCAGTTCTAAATACAGTTTTTCACTGCTCCTTCCCTGCTTGCTTTAGCAATTTTCTGCGATTGAAAATGCTGAATGCAAATGAAACAAATGCATGCACGGCTGAAAATAAACAATGCCACTTCCAGACATCAATACACACTGGCAAATACACAACTGTAATAATGGGCACATTACATATTCCTAATGTTTCTTATTAATCAAATCTTGTTTGTATTAGAAGAAAGAAATAACTGGATCCAAATTAACTTGCCAATATGATAGCCATTAATAATAATGTAGAGTGAAGACTCATGGAATGCAATTATGCTACCAAAGTAATAACGGTACAAAAATAAAACATGATATAGCTGATAGAAAGAGTGAAACAATATCCATGCTCAGCTGCAGATGTAAAGGCATTTAATCCTCTAATGATGATTCCTTCAAACTGAAGATAACTATGGTCCACTCAACATCTCAAGTAATGGGTCAGATGCTCTGTGGTGTCACAGCGACACAATTGAGAGGTAAGAATTGTACTTTACATAGTTATAACAGGAAATTAAGAGCCTAACTATATTTGGTCTAGACACATAGAAAGTACACAGACAACACTATCTGAAAGGTCCAGGGTTCTGGACAAGAGTATTTGTCGATGGCTTATGAAACGGACCTCTCAAAAGACATGCAGGAAAACTATAGATTTCATTCTCTCCACGAAGCAGATTGCACAAGGCAGCTTGCAGAGTGTCTGCTTCTGGAGGTTATTCTGCAGAATCCTTGGAAGAAAGCTGATGTGTGGGAAAGAAGCGTTCTTGAGTGGTGCAGGGATTTGATTGCTATAAACTAACAAGGAAGAAAAAACTGTAGGTAAGTTTCATTAATTCAGGGTAAGCACTGGAAGAGACTGGAAAAACTTTTGACTTAGATGGACACTTTCCTGCACCACTTCAGTCATGCTATATCACTGCTTAATATCCTGTAATCTGACCTCCAGAGACCACTTTCAGCGATTATTGGGAGCGCATGTCTCCCATTCTCTAGCACTTCAACCTAGAACATATGGAGACAATTTTCAGAGTGAAGCTAATCCTGCCTCAGGTAACAAGACATGCAGCAGCACAAAGACCAGGCATTTACTTTATATAACTGGACCCAATCACATAAAGAAATAAACATTTTCCATAGCTACACTACGTTTTCAGTCTAGTTTCCTAAGTATGCACTCTTTATACATTCTTTCTGTGTTAGGGTTTGTGTGCAAGTCTATAAATCCCCTTTCACCACCAGTTTTTGCATACAATGACTGATTTTAAATCAGTGTGATGGAAGGGTAGGGGGTCTCAAAGACAACTATATCCCAACATGAGAGACGGATGAGAAGAGAGCTTTTCTAACTGGCCCTAATAGAATTCTAAGGGAGAGGTCGTGGTATGAAGACATATATTATTCATGCACCTGAGGCTCCATGAAAGCTGAAAAAGCTTTCACATGGCACAAATCTGTAGGAAATAGAGCCTCGTTAGTTTGCTGCTCCGAGAATATTTGCTTATTCCAACCTAATTATCAGTGGAGACACTGCAGATTCATCTCTACTTTCCAATTCCACATGTGTGATTCAAAGACCTTGGCATCTGTCCTAGAGCTAACAGGGAAAGCAAGCAGCATGAACAAGCCTGCTACAATTGCAGGACTGTTCTCCGCTGTGACCAATTAGTCCACTTGCTATGATTAAAAACAAACAAACAAAAAGTTGCAGGCTTGATTATGTTAAAAAATACTTAACAATTTTACATAACATTTTAGCATCAAACCACTCACGTGGCCCTCACCGGGTGTAATGCACCATTTTCCTAGCACTTCAGAAGCAGAGGATAACTTACTGTATAGTTTCTCTCTGAAGAAAGCATAATTATCCCAGCTAGGAAAGAGACCATACAAGCCTCCTTTGCTACTCTGACACACAGTAATCAATGTCTCATATCTATATGAAGGAACATACCAGAGGTCAATACTCAAAACAACCCATGAAGAATCTTCACCAACTGGAGCTAAGGTTTCGCGGGAGGCATAAGTCTCACTTGACAGGCCTGTTATTTATTTTTCATTCATACAGCCACAGTGGTAAGAGACTGTGACAGCATGGAAATACTCTATCAGGTCTAGACACTACCCATTGAGCTGCTGCAGGTAGCTGACAGCATCAAAGTTAAGCAGTGTCAAAACAGGTCTGAAAAATAATTTCTTTATCGGAATCGAAGCTGTGATTTAAAAATTGTCTTACTTTGGGTATATGAGCTGAATGCTTGTTATCCATCTGTCAAGAAGCCACATTGCTTAAGAGATGCATGTTTTGAGTTACATTATAACATCATATATATACACATATTAAAAATTTAAATAGACAACATATCAAAGCAGCCACTAAAGGATGGATTTTGCCACCTTTCCACATCCCATAACTACTCAAAAAGCAAAACATGATTAATTCTGAGCAATAGCAACAACAAGGCAAAGAAGGAATAGCAAATAGCAGAAACAAGTTCTAGTAAACAAATAAGATACTGCATTAGAATATTTATGCCAGTAACTAAGACTGTAGAAGTCTTCAATTTTTCTGGTTGGTTGGCTTGGTGGTTGAAGCAAAGGTGCAAGAAGTACTCAGTTAGGGTCAGCACACAATACCAAGTTTATTCCCACTTGTGGTTAAAAACTTTCTCTGACAGGTTCCACTCTCCTGTTTTTCCTTGGAATTAGAAGTTTATTTGCCTGTTGAAATTTCCCAGTTTGCATAAGGTACTGAAATATTGATTTCACCCAAAAGGCCAGACAGAGAATTTTCCTGCTGCCAGCTGGAGAGAAATGCTGGAAGGCAGCCCAAACAGACCCTAAACCAGGCTTTAATGAATGCTCCCATGCTTTTGTAGAAAGTGGAACAGTGTTAACCAAGGAGTCATAGAACACACAGCACAATGTACATTGCAAGATATCTCAGCACCGTCTCTAAGTGTGAAGGTTAAATCTCTATAACCAGGAGAACGTTTCGAGTTGGGCAGGCCACATCTTTGCCTACATGCATAATCTGTTTTGAAAGACTAGCCCAGGAAATATTTTATTCCTTCTGAAACAGTCGAGTTTTCACTGAACGAAATGAAAAACATACTTGCCAAACAAAACGCTTGCCCAACTCCA
>WAAB01007109.1:5877-75687 GCA_013389865.1 Piaya cayana
CGGGAAATTGGCCAAAGGGGAAAAAGATTAAAAAAAAAAAAAAGTTGTATTTCATTAAAAATTATTATTAATAACGGCGGTGTCGGCGGTGACGAGAGGCTCTCGGGGAGCGAGGCGGGCGAAGCCGTCGGGGCGATCGTGGCTCAGCCACGGGGAGCGGGGCCGGGGGGAGGCGATGGGGTATAAATACCGGCGAGCGGCGCGGGCCCGGGGCGCGGCGGGGCCGCTGCCGGGGTCGGGATGGGGGGAGAGAAGAGGCTGCCGCTCCTCCGCGACCCGGCGGTGACCCCCGGTGGCGGGGCCGCTGTCGCTTTAAGCGCGGCGGGAGCGCGGCCGCCGCCGCCCGGGATGGGCTGGGGGGAGCGGGNGTGGGGGTTTCTTTTCCCCCTCCTCCTCTTTTCTTTCCCCGATAACTTTTCTTTGCGTTCGCACCCCGAGGCAGCCGATAAGCCCAGGAGGGGCCAAAGGGGACGGTGATGGCGAGCCGGCGGCTGCCCGCCCCGCGCCGCCGCTGAGCCCCGCACCCCGACGGCCTCCGCCCGCCTTTCACGCCGAGATGTTGCTCCCAGCCGCCTGAAGGATATTTTTCTCCTCTCCACACCCCCCTTCACCCCCTCCCTTTCTCCCCCCTCCCTGCCCCCGCAGGCTCCCGGGCGACACAAGGTAAGAGCAGCCACCGCGGTCCCGCGGGACGGGGCTGCCCTGCCCCGTCGGTGCCCACCGAGGGGACCCTCCTCCGCCGCCCCCCGGGAGGGGTGGTTGGGGGTGAACTTGCCCCACCGTTTCTCCGCTTTGAAAGGGAGAATTAAGCGCCCTCCTTCCAGAAAATAAGGAGGCGCGGGACACGGAACTGGCTTGGCGCTGCCCCGCCGGGATTTGGGGTTAGGCGGAGGGTTCGGGGTTTGGCTTTTCCCCCTTTTCTGGGGGGAGAGGGAAAGGCGGCTGCGAGCGGCGGGGGAGCCGCGCTGTCCCGGGGCAGAGGCGGGCGCTGCGCTGCCCCCCGACGGGCCCGATCCCGGGGCGGGGACCCGGCGGCTCTCGGCGGGGCCGCTTTAATTAATGAACGTGAGCGGGCTTGGGCTGCATTGTGAGCCCTTGATAGGAAACTTCCGTGGGTTTTCATTAACTAAACGATACACAATGCCGGGGCTCCCGTCCATTCAGCGCCGAGGCCAAAAGTGCTCCGGGGCTGGACGGGAATACAAACGTTTCCCATCGGGGGAACAACCTCCCTCTCCTTTTGCTTTTCGTTCGGGGCGTGTGTTTTAAGGATTTGGTTGTTTGGTTTTGTTGTTTTTTGGGGTTTTTTTTCTTACTAAAATCGCGGAGAAGTTACAAATGTAGCTGTGAGCTCCCTGGGATGCAGTGGAAAGTTTGGGATAGGCCAGTGGTCCAGCTGGCACATCAATAATGATGTTCAGTTCGATGTAATGATTAGTAATTTCTCATAATATTGCAATAGAACAACATCTTTAGCTTGTCCACAAGCAATCTCACTATATTTGTTTATCGTCTGCCTAATTGGAAACATTTATTGGTATGTATTGAATACTGCCATGTTTTGCATGGGTGTTTACGTTGTTTTCCGTTTATCCCCTTTAGTTTGGCATAGACAGTTCTAGTATTTGCTGCAATTAAGGGAAGCGATGTAAGTGTTGCAGAGAAGGGCTGTTTGGGAAGCGTTATATCAAAACAAGATAAATAACCGCCTACTAAAGAAAGTTTGGTTCGGAGCAAGAAATACGAAAAGGCTAAATGGGTGATGCACACCTTGTAAATCCTGAAGCAAAACACGAACTACAAATGAAGCCAACACCAGTTATTTTAATATTTTTGTTATATATCCTGACAGAATAATATTTAATTCAGGTTGTAATTTTAAATGTAAGTAGTTACAGATGAATGCCAAAAAAGTTATAGAGCGCTATTAAATTAATGTAGTGGGTTTTAACAATAATTAGACAACATCTTGACTATGTGTAAACGTTTGTTAAGACATTTCTCAGTACATTTTATTGTCTTTTTATTAATATGTGTGTATTCTGACCCTTCTTAAAAAAGTTCACCAGAGGAGTGTATTTCTGCATACATGTGCCTTTATTATTATTACTGTTATTATTATTATTATTATCCATTTGTTTATCTGGAAACCTTTGATTTGTCTTTTAACTAACATGCCCAGACAGTGACAGAGACACTTATTCTTTCACATTCTTCCTTTTAGATCTTGGATGAGTTTTGCAATGTGAAGTTCTGCATAGATGCCAGTCAACCAGATGTAGGAAACTGGCTCAAATATATCAAGTTTGCTGGATGCTACAATCAGCACAACCTTGTTGCATGTCAGATAAGTGATCAGGTATGTGTCGTTCATTTTCCGGACTTATTTTTTTAAGGAACTTTAAGGTGTCAGTGGAATGAAAAAAGCAAACCAAACAAAACCCCAGCTGCAATTCACAACAGATTTTGGCCTGTTTGGTGTTATGGCAAAAGATAAGGCGCAGATGTGAAATGCAGAATAGAATAATTTTGATGGTGGGCTGTAGATAATGTTAATTTTCTATTTTTCTGTGGTTTTGTTTAATTAAAAATTAAGCTTTTTTTTTTTTCATCTTATACCTGATAAATATTGAGACTGCTTTCTTTGGAATACAAAGCCAGTATTTGCTGATTTTGAATTAGCAGTGTTTTCTGGCTCCTGTTCCATTCCACTTGGATTGCTACGTTAAAATGTTTGGTTGATCAGAAACTGTAATGTGAAATTAATGGGAAGAGTGAAGGGGAAGACACAAAACTGATAATGCTGCCAATGTAGCTGCATGTACGGGGCTCTGGATTTGAATGCACACGTGCATGAATATTATTATGCCATCTCATACACTTTGCTAGAACTCATAATAACCAGGATCTCCAGTGGTTTTCTTTTTTCTTTTCATTTATTGCCCTTAAATCCACTCTTTGTTGAGCTGAAACGCTCTTTATCCGTCTGCATTGGAAAAAAAGGCTGGAATAGGCAGAGGAAGGATGCAGTGAAGCATTTTGTTTTCAATTATGCTGATGACTTATTAGGTGTTTCTTAAATCAAGGTTTGCTTTGGTCTGGGGATAATACATGCCATTATGAAGATTTTAATGGGTGAAGTTAGGTTAAGAAAGCTAGACTTCTTTAAATACCTAAAATATCAAAGCAACAATTGATTGTGAATTTTTGTTTCAAATTTAAACTTTGCTACCTGCAACACAGCATTCGATTAATCACTGTTTCATTAATTAACTGCATCAGGTGAATGTTAAAGATTACCTTTAGCTGATTTAATTGCCTTGACAGTATTGAAAGAAGAACCATAACCAGACACGAAGCTGCAATTAGAAATTATTCTTTCTAATCAAATTACTTATGTATAGGAAACGAATGTTGAACAGCCTGCAGTTTCCAGCACAGCATTATGTATTTCACTGATGTGAGATGGATAGTTGATTAAAACCAGTTTAAGTAACTTTTTCGGAAATTGTAAGAGAAGATTTTTTTTTTTTTTTAATTCTCAACTTCTACAATTTAGCTATGAGAGCATGCAATGTAGAATGAGCCAGCCGACTGGAACATATTTTTTTATACATATATATATAGCAGCTGGTTTAACTAAAGAAACCATAAAAATTATTAGTAAGTGCAAAATACATTTTCCAAGTTGAAATATGCTTTACGCTGAAAAACGATAAATTCTCTCAATGCAGAACATTTATGGAACAGTGATATGAAAAGGAAGCTATATGGATTAATTGAAACAGCAAATTCAAATATTTTATATCTAATAAGAGCTGGCATGGATGGGAAGGATTAGAAGTGGCATCACATGCATCGGTCAAAGCAACGTACTGTCTTTGCCTCAGCATTGGTGATCTGCAACTGAAAACTCACATGAGGCTGAAACATCAGCATCTACCTCTGCGGTGCAGACACGCACCCACGTTTTGACATTTTTGGAAGGAAAGTTATGGCGCTTGTAACTTTCTCTTTTTTTAGTGTTTACATTTCTGAGATTTGGTAATGGTGGCTGTACTGCTGCCAATAATTTCTTTCATTCACTGGAGACTTGTTATTTATTTTGCACAGTATCATGCTGTTCATAATTCCATATTTTTATAGCTTATTGTTGCTGAGATTTGCAAATTAAGTATTGGTTGTTTTTCAAGTAGCATGTTGCGAGCTGGGCGCTGTCAGCAAGAGATTGTTGTTCATTTGGCCCGCTGGAAACGCCGCACATTTACCCACAAAATTGTACGCGTACTCCAGAGTTTTATGACCAGAGCCTAAGAAGTTAATGCTAAAAATGTGCTCTCAAATCTTATAGCAAAAAAAGACTTTCTAGCAGCGACTCCTTCTGCTTTCTTCTGGCACAAGCTCACCAGAGGTAATATAAAATGTAATAGGAAGGCAAACTGGGAAATGGACATTACATGGCCAAACGTGTGCGTACACAAGGAGTGACAAATGCAAGTTGGTACTGAGGGTGCAAGCGTCCCTGTGTATAAACTGTGTGGGGCTGCCTTTGAGTCAGTCTGCCTCCATAGCTCCTAGGAAAAAAAAAAGGAAAAAGAAGAAAAATAAAAGGGGAAAAAAAATAAAAGCAAAGCATGAGGATGTGTAGCTGTTGAAGCAAGAGTTCAGGGCAGAGGCGATGGAGCCCAGCAGGCACAAGAGGCCTCAGCTCGACTGCAGCCAGTGCTGGGTGCAGGGCTGGGGTGGGGGGGCACCCCAGATCCCCTAAAGATAAGAAACACCTTGGCAGCCCTCCTCATACGGGGAGCATCCCTGATGTGGGAGACACCGCTTGCTCCTGAGGCACAGACACTCGATCAGCAGTAATTGTTCACCTCTAATTGCTTCAACTCATCTGTAAAATTCGCAAGCAAACACTGGGCCCTACCTGAAAAGGTAAAAGATCCTGCCAGCACTCCTGGCCTCATGCTGGTTGCAAGTTTATGCTACTAAATTCAAGCTTGACTGACAGACAGGTATGATTCTCCGACTGCTTGAGGCAGGATTTAGATGAATCTGAGGGCCATGTGTAATCTAGTTGCTCTGCTAAGCTCTACCTTCTGCATTTAACAAAAAAAGAGTGAAAGAAAAACATTTTTTTGTTGTTTTCTCTCGGCCTTTTTTCAGACACATACCACCCCACCCCCCGACTCACGGTTGAGGTTGGGTTTCATCACTTGGGATCAACTTTACAAAAGGCCTGGGCTCTTTCTTATGACTGTATAAATGAGCTTTGGTAAGATGTACAGCTTGATAATGGTGGGATGCAGTCAAAACATGCACGCTGGATGCAACTCATGTTTCATTTGATTGGAGGTGGAGTAGGGTTTAAAAGCTGCATTTTTTGGTTTTTTTATTTTTATTTCAAGCGAGGTTGATCTAGGGTTTCTCTATGCTGTCTTCCTATTATCTCCTGTCATACCCAATCTAACCTGAATGTATGTAATTCAAGATGTATATGAATAATAAAATTCCACAAACAGGGCAGTCTCATTTTTTCCTTTCCCCAAAGAGACTACAGTGTGTGCAGAGCTGCAGAGAGCCTTGTCACTGTTATGGCCCTGGAATGTGTTTTTCAGCTCCAAGTCAGTTAGGATTCAATACCAGTTTGTGCAAACTTGGATGACTCCCTTCTGTTATCATTAAATGTCTATTAGTTCAACTTTTTAATGACTGCAGAATGATTAGGCCTCTTAGGCTTTCTGGCAACGTTGTCATCCCAGCAAAAGCATTATTTTTAAATACGTATGTTAATGAAAATGCAGTTGCAGCTAGAGCAGTGGCTATAGCAATGGTATGTCAGAGGCTGTCACACATTCCAGGCACATTTTCAGGCTGGGATCACGGTCACCTCCAAGCTATAAAAAAAATTGATATATTTCTCTCTTTTTTTTTTTAAAGAAATGTAGTTAGTAACAGCGGAAGTTAAAACTCCTGAATATGTTTTCTTAATCATGTTTGTTGCTTGCGAAGCTCTGACAGCGATACAGCCACATAACGCTGTGCAACTGCTTTGAGCTTCCAGGTCTCTGCTCCCTCAAAAAAAGCAGTTTCTAAAGATTCCCTTTAGTTTATCCATGGAAAACTCCCAAGTGCCTCAAAATGAGTTTACTGAGGTTTTAGTTTGCTGTGTGCTGAAATTGGTTTGGGGGTTTTTTTTGTGTTTTATTTTGTTTCTTTATATTCAAGTATATGCCACTGCACTGGGAGAAAACCTAGTAGTCTTACACTCTTAACAATGTGCCCAATGTCAGTGATATAAACTTGCACAAATGAACCTATTGCTGTAGGTTTCACCAGATCTGATCACATCTTACACGTTTTATAAACTTTTTTAATCTGCAAGCACAGCTTCTTGTTTCAAATTTTACTGCCGCTGCCCCCACTCCATGCCAGCAGCTTGCAGGCAAGGGCTTCTCCAGCAGCCCTGGATGCACAGCCACCTGCAAAAGTTGTGTATTTAAAGAATAATTTTGAGGCTTTGTTGTTGGAGAGTGACATTAAGGTTTTGGATGTTGCGGGTCAAGAGGGCACACTCACGCTGAGCTCATATGGGGCCCTATTCTGCCATGACTCTTCGTATGAGTTATTACTTTATTAAGCAAATGAAGTTTAATCTGGCTCCCACTGAAAATCTGTCTCCAGTGGAGCAGGGTCATGTTAGCTTAGAGCTGGTGGAACAAGGAGTTCATCAGCAGTGATTTTCCACTGATTGCAGTTAGAGCTGAGGCTGTGGGTGAAATTCCTGCCTGGTGTTTGCCCCTGCCTGTGTTATCTGGAACTTAAGGCACTGGTGGTGTTACCGCTCTGAGTTGGCCTGTCCTGACGTGACCTAAGAGAAACTGTTTAAAACTGAAACCAGCAGCTAGTTTTTGCCATTTCTGTGAAGTGATAAGCTTTTTATTGACAATCCACATTTAATGAAAGTGGTACAGGGCACATTGTCTCTAAGGAAAATTGTGGGGTTTTGTGATGAGAGCTCTTAAATCATACTCACATGCTTGCCAGAAAGAGCGTGGAGGATTATAGGTGTCCACAGGACCAAGACAAGGCTGCAACTTACTTGACACTTTGTGTGGCTCATAATGGAAGGTGGGATTTTAGAAGCTAACTATGTGCTGAGGTCACCTCAGGAGAATGGGTGGACACACGAGTTGTCATCTAGTGCTGGTGGTCAGCAGTTTTGCAGTGCTGGAGCAGC
Organism: Piaya cayana; assembly: GCA_013389865.1. NCBI lineage: Eukaryota > Metazoa > Chordata > Aves > Cuculiformes > Coccyzidae > Piaya > Piaya cayana. Next base: position 13,118 of record WAAB01007109.1, read on the forward strand.
TTGGCTGGATGTGACAGCCCCCTCTCTTGGACCTGGGGCTTTCACAGAGGCTAAAATTGATGTTGAATGGAAGAAGGCATGAGAATCACTGGGGAGGTGGTCATCTGCCCCTAAGATGCCAAAGAAGGTGCTCTGCAGAGGGACATCCTGCAGGTTTTACCTCATTTCAGTGGAGCAGGAGTTGCCTTTTAGCTCAGAAAGTGGAAAAATGGGGACTGATGGTGCCATTTCAAGAGAGTGTCCATGCTCCAGACCCTACTGCTTGATCTGCTTTGGCGGTTTTGGGGCATTTTGGAAATGAGGAAGGAAAGAATTTGTAATCCTAATGTCAAAGCACTGTGGTGCTCCCCCACCAACCCAGCAGAGTGAAAGGAAGGGTGCTTTCCTCCCCACTGGCCTTCCACCATGCTCTCCAAGCCGCTTGCACGCAGGCACTTGCTAATTTTCGCCTGTGGATTTCTGCTGGTTTTCTTTGGGCCTGATACAGCACTTGGGAAGGACTCCTCTGTGTTAGCTCTTGAAAAAACTCCAGTTAATTTCAATTTATCATTTGCCTGCGTATGACAAGAAGGACCTGGCTCGGGTTTCATCACACAGTTCTGTAGCTGCAGAAGTTGTTCATCACATGAGCTAAAAATTGAAGCTTCGCCGTCTGGACCTTTCTGTTTCTCTTTTTCCCCTCACATGTTTAATTAAGACTTGTTGTGAGGTTATGTATCCATTCATCTTTCTCCTTTTTCTGTCAGGCACAAGTCCTAATTTTGTTTGAACTCCTTGAACATAATGCTTGTTATTAGTTTTGGGCATTTAATTTGTTTTGTTATTCAAGTCAGGTTCCACTCTTGCTCCGAAGCAGGGTTGGGGCTAATGCCACTTGGTGGTGTGCACACTGCATCTCCAGGCACTGGCTTTTGTGCCATAGCTTGGGGCACGCTCCCCTCTGGCACCCAGCAGCCCCTAAAAGTGTCTGGGAGCCAGTGCTGGTGCCTTGCTTGTGCTATATGTACCCATAGCATGTGTGGAGGTTGGGCACAGAGCATGATGTTGATACAGAAGCAGCAGTCCAGGGCTCTGCGGGTGCTGATGGGCTTCACCAGGCTTTTGCTGGGGTGTACTCCACCAACAATGTCTTCTCTTTCTTCCTGACATCCTGTCCAGAGTAAGTTCTCTGCTTGGTCCTCTTGTTTGACCCAGTGTGGTGCAGGACAGCCACTCAGTGCCTTGCCCCTTTGGGCTAGCTGTAAATTCATTGCATCACATAGGGAGTTACAAGTACAGAGAGCCCCAAAATCTGAATTTTTCAGATGGTCCTGGGGCACGTGCAAAATTTTCCAAAGCTCCCATGCTCATGAGAATATCGGATTTAGTTGGATGCAAGGGAATACAACTACTTTTTGGAGCTGAGCATGACAGATGCGTGTGTAGCAGCTGGTGCCTTTTACTCATACTCATTGGCTGAAGTATCACTTTTTACCTCTAAATCAGCATCCTTCCGCTAAACCTTCCTGGGGGCTGGAGGTCACATGGGATGGGAGCAGAGGAGAGGTTCAGAGTGGTGTGGGTTTCACTGGGGTGGGCAGGATGGCTGGGGCACTTCAAAGCGCGCACACGGCAGCAGCTGAGCGCGCGGCCCCGGGTTGAGCTCACGGGGAGTGCGTTTTCGCTATTATTTCAATTATTACAACTTCCTGTATAGGTTGAAGGTCATTCATAATTCACGCTTCTGTCATCTTTACACATGCCAAATGCAGTCTATTAAGCATAAATAAAATTTCAAGTGCCTGACTAAGAAAAGTAAACTGGGATTCATAACAATGAGGCCTTATTCATCCATTTAAAAGTAAATTGTGTGTGTTCCCTTTTTTCACCCCCTCCTCTTTCCCTTTACAGCTTTGCAGTTTGGGAGCTTTTATTTCTGCTCGGTAGCATAAATATATGACCTGCGATGTAGGCAGGCACAGAGGACTGATGAGTTAGGCCTCCCCCAACTTCTTCCCACCTCAGACCCCCTGAACTTTGAAAGTGTTTCCAGATCTGGATCCGATTTTGCTCTTCCTATATAAACTGCAGTCACACACCACTGATCCCAGGGCATGTGAAATGCACATCTGGACTTTGCTTTTATATTTTTTTTTTCTCCTTCTGGTTGTTCCTCTACCGTGCAGCATCTTTTCCTGTACTTCTTGAGGCAGACTGTCGTGCACACTTACGTGTCATTGAGTGCAAGTTAATCTAGGAAAGCCAGGTAACAAAACAAGCTTGGTAAGCTGAAGAAGTGAAAGTCAGAAAATTAAAAGCTTTCATTAATTACAGGGGAGTCAGGACTGCATCCAAGAAATCTTCAGGCTTTGCAAAAGAAATGTCCATTTATTCCACATTAGTGTTTCCTAATACAAAAACTACTGCCTGTGGTAGAGATTGTTGCAAAGCGAGGGCACCCAGGAGGGACCTGCGAGGCTTGGGGGTAACCTATGAGCTTTCCCAGCCAGGGTCTTGGGGGACCTCCATACCACCTGCCCCAGTAGACAGCTGCTGCCTAAAAACTCCGCTAATTTGGTTAATTTCCACAGTTAGCTTCTTACTTTTTCTCAGACAGGATAATTCCAGGGAATTTTAGGTGGTGAGAATGAGGGGAAAAAAACGCTTTTCATGTGAAGTAATAAGAACAGCTTTTAAAATCAGATTAACTTTACCTGCAGAGTCATTTTGGTTTAAAGTTCAATATATTTTATTTTAGATCCTCACTGGAACACAATCTGGCATATAAACTGTTAGTGAAGGTGGGTTATTTTATATATACAGATTTTTTTTAAACAGTTTGAATAATAATTAGAATTAGTATTTTAATAATAGTGTTAAAATGTTGGAAATCTGCTGTTTGGACTATATTTTGTAGGGCATTAGTTCTGAGATACAAACATCATTCAACCTAAAATATGGAGTTTGTCAGGGTACTTCTCCCTGCTGAGGTACAGAGAGGTTGGCCAGGTAGTTTCTGATGGGTAGCCTTATTATCGCTAATGCTTTTGTATTTTCAAATACATAGACAGGACAGAGTTTACACCCTGGTTAGGGATTTCTCTCACAGCTGCAAGAAAGATGCTGCATCATACCAGGGCTTCTCAAAGAGAAGAGGTGGACCCGAAGCAGAGTGCTTCATGAACAAGACCCCCTTTACGCTCATGTACGATCCACGTGTCCTTGTTTTGTGCAGAGAGGTGAAAAGGTCTATCAGAATACCTTTGATGAGAAAGCGTAAGCAAAGGAGAGAAAATACAGGGGAAAGCTTTGCTGTGGTTTCTGTTCACTCCTTGGTGTAGATGCACTGCTGACCTCAGAGGAACAGCTGAGTTTACCTGACCATGACACAATAACCGGGAGCACCAAGGCAAGTCCTGGGCAGAGCAGGGGCTTTGGCATTATCCCTCTGACGCGGTGGAGGTCTCACCTGGCCATGATTTGGGCCTGATCTGGCTCCCACTCACAGTGGGAGGTCTGTAGAAGTCTGTCTGGGCAGGGGGTAATGCCGTACACATATTATTTCCACCCACAGCCAGCCAAAGCAACCAGGCTTATCTTCCACGCATCAGACTGCCGCTTCCATTTCAAATGTGTGGTGGCCATTATACGTCTGGAAGAAAAGAAGCCAGTTTTCAATACATTTATCTTAATAAGTGGAAAAACAAGCAATACTTAAAGCAAATATTCATTGGATGCAGTGCTGACATCAGATTTATTTGTGGGAGTTAAAAGCTGGCTTCACTTAAATGTATTTTGGCCTTTGATCAAATGAGTTGTGTTGCCCCAGCTACATCCCCTGCACGCTGAAGCCCACGCATCAGCCCCGCATCCTTCGGCACTAATGGCAGCATCAGCTCTGGAGGAGACTGTGGTACCGACTGTTTGCCTGGCTGCATGAGGAGACACGCACAAGATCCTACCACAACATGCTCAGTCCCTCATACCTTCCAAAATACTTAGCGAACTTAGAAATCCCCCCAGCTTGGGTAAAAATGGCAAACCCAAGCGGACCCATCTAATAGTTTGACCAGGCTGGTGTAGGAGAGGAGGGAGGTGCAGCCTGGGCAGATCAGGATGCCCATGATTTCTTTCCTCTGGCTTCAATGGGAATAATTTGCCATAAGGAGGGGATTGTGGCACAGGTACCTTGTGCTCGCTGTGTTTTCCCAGCACGTGGAGAAGAGAGAGCGCTGTGGCAAGGGGATGAGCTGGCCCTGGCAGCCTTCACCACTGCTCCTCTCCTCCTGAGCAGTTCTTGGGACCCTTCTCCAAACAAATGCAAGGAAATGTATTTTGTTTAGTTATTTTTAGGTAGTTATACCATATCTCTGGGCAGAGGCTGCTTGTGCAGAAATGATTAGGCTATACAGCCACCTCCTGGAGGACATCGGTATGTGCTCAGCTGCCAGGCCACCCGATGGGTGATGTTCTTGTGTCGGGGCAAGGAAAATACCCGCACATCTCTACATAGTGGTACCTGCCTTGTGACAAATGCATCTGTTTGACTTTAAACAGTGGAGTTGATTTTCTTTCTTGCAACACAGTGAAATGAGTATCGAGAATTAAGAGTCTGAGAACAAAACCTCCAAACCTTAAGATTTTGAGAGTGAAGCCTTTAAGATTATGTTAGTCCAAGAAAATGCAAATGCATCATTTTTCAGTGAAGGAAACATAGCTGTCATGCACTTTTGTTTAAGAAGGCCTGAGGAAGTTCCTGGTATTTATTTGAGCTGCTTCGTGGAGCTTTTTAGTGCTTCATGTTTCCTTCTGAGACAGAGTAGCCAGATGGATTTTGGGAATTTGCTTTCAGCAGAGCCTCACGGTTCTGCTGAGTGCTTGCTTTAGCTGCACAGACTTGAGGGAGCAGCCCCCTGCTTCTCCAGCGAGCTCCTTCCCAGTGACAAACTGACTGATGTCACCTGTGCAGCAGGGCCAGGTGCCACTGGCCAGAGTTCCCACCAGCCGCTTTGCCTGCTGGCAGCATTTCTTCATTTGAAACTATTTTTTTCTTTGATTCCCATTTGAAGATAAAGAATAATGCGGCACACTTCTTTATGTCTCACACCTGATGACTGAAATGGGGTGGGGGGGTTGAATGCTTACAGTTTAATCAGCAGCGTCTTCTCAGAACAGTTTTAGTAGCTTTTCCCAGTGCAAAAGGATTTCTCTCCCTTAAATGGATCACTCAGGGATACATTTTACGGCTACTTTGTACCTGAGTTTCGTGTGACTAAGCATGTAAATTGCTGGTGATATTTGCAGTCATCACACAGCTCATTTTACAGCAGAGGCTATGGAAACAAATAATCATTTTTATCGTCACAGAACCCAAAGCCCCAGCAGCTTTGGGGCTGGAAGGAGCACACCTGCTATAGTCAGAGTCGGCACCTCTCCAGCAAATGGCAACCAGCACTCATGCCAAGGCAGGGTCTGGCCATGTGGTTTTGAACCTGTAATACTGGTAGTGGTTTATGCTTCTTTGCCTGTTGTGGTATTCGTAGTGCCTTATCTTTTTTTCTTATTTTTTTTTCCCCCAGATATTCTACAGAGTGGTAGCAGATATTGAACCAGGAGAGGAGCTTTTACTGTTCATGAAGAGTGAAGACTATTCACATGAAACAATGGCTCCGGACATTCATGGTTAGCCATTTTGTACTGTCTAATCTACCTAATCTAACAGAAAGTATCATTGAAATTAAGCAAAAAAATTAGGGGGAATTCTCCTCTGTTGGAATCCTTTTGAAATCCAGGATTGCTTCATTGTAACCAGGGAGAAGAGCTGGACCACAATTGTATTTGTCTTCAGCCCTTCTGTTTCTTTGAAAGCTGTTAAGTGCATAAAGCAGTCTAATATTATCATGACTCCTTCAGTCCCTCTAGAGTGGATCTGCTCTCAAAAGTGATGCTAGCATTGGCATTGGGAATTCTCTTTTTATTTTCTTCATTGCATCAGGTCCAGCCAGGAGTGCAACTTCATTCACTGTTGTTTTCTACCTGCTAATCTGGCAAGCTCTAGTTTGCACAGTCAATATTTCTCAACATTACATCCCTGCAACTCCTAATGTTATTCAGGTTTTACTTTCGCTTACTGGAACCTCCCCAGCAGAAACAGACGTCTGCAGATGTAACTGAGGGATGTAGTAAGGCTTTGCAATTGAAACTTGGTTATTTTGTGGGTATTGCCAAAGAAGAGCAAGAGTTTGTGTCCTTTTCTCTGGGCTGTGCTGCTTCTGCAGGACGTGTATGGACTCTGATTATTAGCTATTTTTTGTCACTTAGCCAAACAACTGTTATTCTGTCCCGTTAGAAAAGAGAAAATCTCAGGTTGTTCATGTTGCTTCTGCTTCTGAGAACATAAGAGCTGTTACTCCTCGTGCTCATTTTGACCTTGTCGAATGCAGGGATTCTGGGTTTAGAAGCAGACTGAGCCAAAGTATTACTTGGGGACAACAGAGCCCTGTGATGCTTTCTCTGGATCAACTCGGCTGTCAAGTAGCAACTGACTACCTACAGTTGTTGTAATAGACTCCTCAGTACCTTTTTGACTCAGTGCCTCTGGGCATTTGTATCTGCAGTGTAGGTTAACACCAGAACCAAACCAGAGCATCTGGCTCCTTGTATGCACCCTCAGCAGAAAATCCAGCAGGAAAAAATATCATGGGATACTCTTCTCCAAGTTTGCTTTTTGGGATTTTCTTCAGATAATCTATCCTTTTGCAGGAGTTTTTAATGAATGGGATGCACTATTCACTCCAAAGTGACACTTGAGTGAGCTCATACAGTCATTTTCACTAAGAAACATGTTGTGAACTATTCTGTGGAATTTAAAGAAATGTCCTTGGTCATCATTACCCAAACTTCACATGTCTGTACCCTACTTTGGATAGATTAGGTGCTTCGGATGATTCTAATGGAAGTAAAGACACTTTAAAAAACTCTGTAATAAACACAGTTTTGACTATTTAGGTGCTGATGTTCATGTCTTAGACTCCTTCCTTCAGAAAGACAAATGCTGGCAGCCTCCACTGAATATCCACTTTAGACCGTGTATAATCCCATTTAGAATAGTATATAAACATAACTTTTGTCCTAAGCGAGTGTTAGGGATCCTTATTGGGTGTCAACCACACAGATAATGGGTTGTATTCCATTATTTTGTATAGTAGAATTAAAGCATTATTATAAAATGTTATAAGACATCCTTGTTTCTTTTGAGGATCTTCTGTTTTTTCACTCAATAGCGATTTATCTAACTATGTCATGGAACTCCTGATGGGACGGTAGTTGAAATAACTGAAAACTGATGTAGTCTTCCTATGCTCAACCCCTTTATTTTCCAGAGGAGCGGCAGTATCGCTGTGAAGACTGTGACCAGCTCTTTGAATCCAAGGCTGAGCTTGTAGATCACCAGAAGTTCCCCTGCAGCACACCTCATTCTGCCTTCTCCATGGTGGAGGAGGACTTCCAGAAAAAACTTGAGAATGAGAATGACCTTCGGGACGTGCATGAAATCCAGGAGTGTAAAGAGTGTGATCAAGTATTTCCAGACTTACAAAGGTAGGTGTGGATGCTTACAGCATGATTTGATGAGGCAAATTCTGTAATGGCTTCAGTCAGATCATGCAGGAGATCGGCCAGGGCAGAATCTTATGCCTTCATCTTCTGTACAAAACAAAGATGAAGATGAATAAGACTTCTAACCTTGTTGGTGTTTTATGACATAGAGAGGAGTGTCATTTCAATAAATCAGAAATTTGGTCTTGTACTGAAATCCTTAGTGGGGACCTTAAATTAAGAACTGGACCTTCTGATAATCAGGTCTTCAGCTGATGAGTAATTGTAGTTCATATCAGCTAAGAGCTGGGCTCCTTGTTTTTGCTTAGAAATAACTTAAAACATCTCTGAATGGTGTTCACTGATGGTAGCAATTTTATCTCTGTAAACAAGCCAGGCTACTTGGAGGCAGGTTGTAGATGCTGATATAGACATGTCTGTCTGTTAGTGTATATTTATAGCCATACTGTCTTGAAATACTGGTGTTTGTCTCTTTTTTTCATATATACCTGGCTGTATAAACAGATAGACCCATATGCCCATGTATCTGAAATATGCATAGAAGGTAAATAGAAAGTATAACTTTCATATGTTGAAGGTCATTTACATTTTTCCTGTCACTGTAGTTTTTGTGGCTTCTGTGTCGTGGTACAGATTATGGCAAATTTTGTGAATAGCTGAAAGATATTGAGAGCACACAGGAGCCTCTGCTGCACATACCTCACAGACTCATACCTTAATGCGTTCAGGTTGGGGGAAGGTTGACCTCAGGCAACATTTGATAGTAATGCTGAGATACCTCAGCAGCAAAATCCTGAGGCAGATCCCCCACTATGATTAAGCAGTGCATTTCTTAGGAACCCGGTTTATAGCAGCGCCAGACCCAGAGTGGTATCTTTTGCTTTCAGCCAGAGTCTGTAGTACAGCTCCCACCTCCCACATTCCCACAGTATCTTCTTTCCAGTCTGTGTTGGATGGGCACAACCTAAGTAACTATTCACTGGTCTTTGGGATACAGCAGTGCATTATTTGTGTTGCTTAATAATCATATGACCCTTACATATTGACTTGTCAATTTAGGGTATTTTGTAGGTTTATATTTTTAACAGAAATCTTTACTAGCTGGAGAAGTGGGCCTGTGTGAACCTCACGAGATTCAACAAGGCCAAATGCAAGGTCCTACACCTTGCTAGTGGGCTGGGGCAATCTGCAGTTTCCATACGGGGGGGGGGGATGATGTGATTCAGAGCAGCCCTGTGGAGAAAGACTTGGGGCTGCTGATTGATGACAAGCTCGATGTGAGTTGGCAGTGTGCATTCACAGCCCAGGAGTCCAACCGTATCCTGGGCTGCCTCAAAAGAAGCATGGCTAGCAGGGTGAGGGAGGTGATAACCACCTCTACTCCGCTCTTGTGAGACCGCACCTGGAGTTCTGTGTCCAGTTCTGGAGTCCCAAACATAAGAAGAGAAGGAACTGTTGGAACGGGTTCAGAAGAGGGCCATGAAGGAGATCAGTGGTCTGGAGCACCTCTGCTATGAGAACAGACAGAGAGTGTCCCTGCCCATGTCAGGGGCATTGGAACTGTGTGATCTTTAAGGTCCCTTCCAACCCAAACCATTCTATGATTCAGGATGTTGTTGTGTCTGTTGGTGATTAGCACACAGTTGTGCATGCCTAGAGTTAGCACCTTGAGACAACCGCTCCTGGATGCTTCAGGTGCTGATTCTGCAAGGTGGAGTTCCCTCTCCAAAACTCAGATGCTCCTTAGCTCCTGTTGGTAGAGCGGAGCTTGGTCAGTGTCAAATGGAGGGTCTCGGATCAGCATGTTGTATGACCTGATCCTTAACGCTTCTGCAAAATGAATGGCACCAAAATTAAAACATGATGTGCCAAACATTGCTCTCTGCATACTAGGTAAACCCTGCTGAGTAGAAATTTTTGCAGACACGAAGTCTTATTCACCAGCCGATGTTGAACAATATGTGGCTCCACATGTCTAATTTTCAATCAGTGTAATTGATTCAAAGGGGCTGATGTAGGTAGATCAAGCCAAAAGGGTTGCAGCAGTGTGAGTGAGGCAGAAGTTGGGACTCACATTTTTCCACATTGTGAGTTGTTCAGTGTTAAAGTTCTTTTCTGCCTTCAAACCAGAAGATGTTATCTAACATATGGGAATCATTGAGCAAATGTAAATTTAGCTTAAAACATTAAATATTGAAGAGAAAGGGCAGAAAACAAAGAACGAGTAATCATAAATAGGTGGCCAGTACTGTGAGAAAGAGTGAAAAATGGGAGAGAATGCAGTCATTCTCCAAACTCTTTAATTATTGAAAGGCTAATACACCACAAAGACAGTTCACAGCAAAAGAGTACCAAAATGTGCTATATCCAGATTATATAAAACAAAAGGTGCAAACAAGCCATGCTTAAGGGTGTTTGTAATTAAATGGAGAAAGAGCTGAGCAGGAAGGTGGAATATATGAGGGGCAGGATTCCCCAGTGCTGATGGCAGATCACATCGCTGCAGTAGGCGCCTGGCAGCTGGTGCCGGAGCCACAGACAAGAGTCAGTCCTTCCAGGTCTTCTGGCAAATTTGTTTACCAGTGCATGATGGAGAGTCAATTGTTACTGAAGTATTAGGAGTGGAAGCCAGAATTATGTTTTTCCCCTAGAGGAAGGAGTCTGAGACGGGCAGAAGTAAAGAGCATCTGTGGGGTGAAAGTATTTCCGTTACCTGTGACTGAGAATGAAGGTTGCTATTTGGGCTGCACAACGCAGACAAGGCAGGTTTTGTCCGCACATTCAGCAGAGATCAGTGGGAACTTCACATAAGGGAAGACTGATCTAGTTTGGCATCCTAGGCTAAAAATTCCAGTTTCCAGTGGCTTTTCTTTGAATCCATTCTTAAATTATTTAGTGATTTTTGACTTGGTCGTAGTGTGAATTATGACTCTCTATGTGACCAAGCAATACAGGTGTTTTGAAAATATATGCTTGCTACAATAATAATGAAACAGAAACTTAGAAAATTCACAGATTAAAATGAATTCAAAGATGTGCAATGGAATTTAGGTGAGGGATTAAATATCCTGCTAATAGACTGAATAAACTACAAAGAAATGAAAGAATTGAACTCAATTAAAAATAATTATGTATAACTCCAGTTGTAGTGTACTGTATTTAGAGGCCTCTTCTGCTCCTTCTGTCCTACTTCAGTGGAGTTATTTCTCATCCGTTCCTGCTGGAAGAAAAATTTACTTCCATCAAAGGAGAGGAGTTATACCAGGCGATGGGATCCAAGGTGTGTTTATAGGGAAAGTCGTAAGATAGAAATAATTCAGACTGCAGGGAAGAATTACCAGAGTGAAGTATTGAGAGGTGTATGAAAAAATCTCCTTAGGGAGTGATGGCAGCAGCATCTCCTGGATCATTTGCAAGTGGCCTGGCAAAACATTAGAAGATGTGTTAGTCTGGTAGGAAGGAGAATGTTCTGCCTCCTGGCTGGAGCGAGCCTGGTACTCAGAAGATATGGGTCTGTAGGAACTGGGCCTTTGGAGCTTTTTAATATTTTTTCCTGTAGTTATGTGCTTTGCTGTCTCCTCTTCCGACAAACTGATGATAAACCCATGTGTGTGCATGGGACCTCACTTAGCCATATTCCTGTTTCCACAGCCTGGAGAAGCACATGCTGTCACACAGTGAGGAGAGGGAGTACAAGTGCGACCAGTGCCCCAAAGCTTTTAACTGGAAGTCCAACTTGATACGTCACCAAATGTCACACGACAGTGGGAAGCACTATGAGTGTGAAAACTGTGCCAAGGTACAGTGAATTTGTAAGCTGCCTGGCACTTCTTGTGCCACTGAATGTGTGAGAGCATGGAAGTGGGAGTGCCTAGGGCTGGGATACAGGGGAGGTGTGAGGTTTCTGCCATGCTCCAGATGGTTTCTCAAGGTTTAACGCTTCTACATCATAAATATGTTATTTTTCTACCCTCTTTGGTTTGGAAATGTCTGTGGGGTCTGAACTGAGTGCTGATTCAGGATGCTGAGCATGTCTATGCTCAGAGCTTGGCACCTTGTGAGAACTGCTGGGTTGTAAAAGGACCATTAAGGAGCAACGAGAGCTGGGAAAAGCAGGGTGGATGGGTCCCCAGGCTGTGTGCCAACCCTATTGGACCGGGAACTTCAGGACACTACTGCAATATAAATAATAATACAAAAAAAGCAGTAGGCCCCAGCTGTGCTGAGTGAGTGCAACTATTTCATCTCCAGAGCATCTCTATTACTTCCCAACACTGGGTTTGCTATGCAGATTATTTATATAGGATATGGTGCTCTGTGTTATTTTTCACCAGATTGCCAAAGCTTGGGCCTTTCATATGAGTACTTAATATTTTTTAAGTAGATTTAGTGCAACAATGAGAATTTTATGTTGGTTTTTCATTCATAAGATGCAACCAAGCCCTGGGTGCTGAGACTGTGTTGTGTGCAGGATCTGTCACACACTCAGTTGTCACTATAAAGTATTTCTATTGCAGTAATGCTTAGAGGCTTCAAGCAGCCACATTTTGACTCATTTTCTGTGAAGCCCTGACCTCAAAAGCACAATTTCTAATGGCAGGGGCAAGTGCATTTGCTTCAGCAGCTGCAAAAAACATCTAACAGATCCACCAAAGCCTCAGCTGATCCTGGGAAACTGAAGCGCCTTCTCAAAGGCAGAACTTCCATCGATTCCCATTAGTGAGGTGTGATGTGGCCATGTTTTTTAAATCTCAAATACTCCCATATAGATTCAAGGTTTGAATTTTAAACGACTCTTGTAATAACTAGCTTCTTCTGCAGTTAAGTTTCTTGGTTAATCAGTACTCATTTCCTAGCAGGTTTTCACGGACCCCAGCAACCTTCAGAGGCATATTCGTTCCCAGCATGTTGGGGCTCGTGCTCACGCTTGTCCAGAGTGTGGCAAAACCTTTGCCACTTCTTCAGGCCTCAAACAGCATAAACACATCCACAGCAGTGTCAAACCTTTTATATGTAAGTTTTCATCTAAATGTCTTTGGTTAAGTATTATTTCTTTTGTCAAAAAAAGCAGCGTAATCTGGAAGCAGGAGGTTGAGTTCTCCCTTTGAATTTCATGCTGGCTTCATGGGGGCTGTGAGTTATTAAATGTACACTGGCTGATTTACAGTCCAATGTAAAGCGCCATTTTCATGATTTTCCTTTTCAGGCCTGCATTGTATGCTGTATAAATGTATCTGTTGTCTCTGGGATATTTTTCCATGCACAGATGTGAAGAGCAAGGGAGGAGTGAGATTTAGCCAGAAGAAGCTGTCAGGCTTGCTGACTGCAGCTTCATTTCTTTGCACCACACCAAGTTGACTGCTTTCCTTCCCGCTCCTCTGCACCAGCAACCCTCAGCCCCACACTTCCCCCTGTGCTGGATCCAGCCCTGCCATGTAGGGCAGGAGTAGTGCTGGTGCAGGGCAGGAGATGACGGTGCCAGGGTGAGCAGGGGATGGTGGCAGCAGCTGCCACTGTGGTTGGGATATGATGGGAATTAGGCAGAGCCAGCAGTACCTGTAAGGCTACTTTGCTTTAGGAGTTAATTTTGGGCAACAGTCTCCACAGAAGATGCCATGACTTTTGCTGGTGTTGGAAAATAAACCTTAGAGGCAGTGAATTTCAGTTGGAGGAGCTTATGCCTTTCTTGAGGCTCCTTTGCATACTCCAAATTGAAGTTGAGCTATTTAGATCTTTGCCAACAGCTGCTCCAGCCATAAAGCTTGCCTCATATGTGGACCTGACTCTGTCCTGGGTTATAATTGGATCCTCAACGTCTTATGGGTTGTGTTTACTGCTGAGCCAGATTCTGCCAGAAGATGGGGAAACTTGGGGGCATGGTGAAATTGCAGCTTGCTTTATCCCCCTTTTACCCGGGAAGCACAGGCAGAAAATATTTGAGAACATTGTTCTTGGCAGTGCTGATTTCCATCATGGTCTTTTCAGGTGCCTTCTATGGCTTTTAAAAGCCTTTGTGACCAACTCCTCTACTTGTCCTCTAAAGTTCTTAAACTTTTGCTGCTCTTGACAATAATTTATCAAAATATCAACACCACGCCCAGACAGAGTGGCAGCCACAGGCTAAGATAATTCCTCAAGGGGAGGAGTATTGGTTTGAAAGACTCATTTGTGCAAAGTCTGTGTATCTGCCGTTGGGTTAGACAGTACTTTTGATTTAGGTTTCTTCAATGACAATATGTAAACTGAGGGTCAATAGTAAATATCACTAATAATTTTTAAACCTGGTTACAGGTTAAATAATTGCACTTAAAGGTTATACATCTTTAAGTGCACCTAAAGATTTTAAATATATTAGTAAACAGTACCGTTTGGTCAGGTAGGGAGTCTTCAGACAGCCCCGTTGCAGTCAATGCCCTATATAAAAGTCTCTAAGTGGTATCTCTCTTAAATGAAATAATATCTCAAGTGCTTTTTATTGCTGTTTATTCTGATATAGCAAAACACCAACCAGTGTTCTTCATAGAGACAGTGCAAGGGATGAAAACCCATTGAGCAGTCTATGAATAACAACCATGTAATTGCAGAACAAAAGGGTTTGGAGACCACATGTTCAGTAGGCTTTGCTGAGTGATGGGAGGGAGGTACGGTCACCTAAAGGAGATATCTGTTTTCCACCAGAAGGCCCACACACCATGATTTACTTGTACCAGTCTGTTTATGGCAACTGTCTCTTATTACAGTACACCGCCCAAGCTTAGTGAAAACTCACCAATGCTAAGGTAATTACTCACTGCCTTTGCAAAATCTCCAGCCTCTCCAAATAGAAACCACATGCCATAATAGACTGAACATATTCAAAATAGTACTTACAGTAATTTTTTTAATAAGCAGAAAATAGGCAAACTTAACTACTGGCTAATTTGGGGTCCAGAGACAATCACGGTACAGAGTTTGAGGAGGTATGAGATGAATTTTTGCAATTTAGGAGCCAGATTGGGAGTTTGTGTTAAACCCGGTGTCTGCAATAAAAGCTGCAAGGAGGGAAGCTTCCCTTACAAGTGAGTTGTTGAAAAGTATGGCACTGAGATTTAAAGGGTGTAATAAGGTGTAATAGGAGAAATCAAACCCAGCCGCTCTTGCTTTGATACGTGGAAGCAATTAAAGTTGATAACCGTCCCCCATCTACTAAAGCGTAAGCAGAGATTTAGTTGGATATAGAAGTCAGATGATGAAAAAGAAGGTAGGTCTTATAACACAAACTTATCTGAGGAGTCCTGGCTCCTGGGAATAGCCATGGAGGTTGCGGTGGCACAATTGATGTACACAAGGAGTCTTCTCCAAAGTCAACAGGGTGTTGGGTGTGCACTTAACTGATGCTGTGTTACACCCGGGCTTCCGGCAACACTCCTCAAGAGTAAGACTATGGGGGACTAAGGGCTTCAGACTTGACCCCAACATTTTTTTACCAGGCTTGGAACCCCATGGATTGAACAGACTCCTGTTGAGTGCAAGGGTTAACTTAAGCAAACAGCACCTCATTGAATTATTTTAAGTAGATTTTATGATCAAAAAGGTAAAGTACTCAGTACAACCATTATTTGTTTGATTGAGATTATAATGATAAATATTTACTTATTTTAATGGTATTGCCATTATTGGTTTAATTCAGTTTTATAACAGAGAAAAAATACTTTCAGTCAAATGATTAATTTGCATCTCCCTTAACAGTTTGTAAGGAGATCTCTCAGTTGTAAGTGTGTATTTTTGCTGTTCTCCAGAATGGACTATTTCTCGGTTCTCTTGAATTTTGAATGTATTAATGGAGAATAATAATGTAATAATATATTGATATTCCTTAAGGGAGAACTTCTCAAACATTAGGAAGACCAAATCTGTGCCAATACACCCCTTTAACCTGCTTGCCACTCTAGCCTACCTGAGTGAAGCATTGTGTTTAATACAGTTATATGAATAAGAAGCAGGCCATCAATGCAGCCTGGTAGAAGATCAAAAGTTCACAGAACATGATTGGGTTTAATTATACATTAGACTAGCCTTGTAAATATATGCATTGGAGATTTTTTTTTCTGGAAGAATACATACGATATGGTCTGCTGCTCTGCTGCTGTACATTAGGCAGAGCTCTAGCAGTGTTGATAGTTATTCTGCTTTACACAAGGAGAGGAGCTGGCCCAAAATATTCCAGGTGGAGCTTCTGCAGACCTATGGGTATGTCACTCGATTTGTACCATTTTGATCAGCTTAATTTTGGTTTGTGTAATCAACCTGTTGAGAGCAGGGATAAGTTTTTGTGTAAGTCCTCAACACTGAAGATAAGGGGCCTGATTCTGTACCGTGAAGTAAGGAGGTACTTTTGTTTGTGGGAGCAGAAACCTTATGCCTGCATTAAGGTTAAAAATAGGGGGAAGTAGAAAAAACAAAGCTTCATACTGCAACAAATAAACAGCAAATAGTTCTACATTAAGTAAAAAATAGTTTGATGGTAAATAGGCAAATAAAATATTTTCAGAAAAAAATAAGCAGAAAGTATTTATCCAGAGAAAACCAACTGTTTTCAAGGAACTAGAATAATATATTTTCTTTTTTCCTCTCTGCTGTTTTCCTGCCCTCTTTTTCTCTTCATTGTCTCTCCTTTTCCTTTCTCATAAACATTTTTACTTCTTTTTAATTTTATTTTTTATTTTCTCTCTTTTCTTTCTTGTCTTTCCTTGTGAATGAAGATTTCCAGCAGGAACAGTAACTGATACACAGCAACAAACATTCTTCCTGAATTACTGCATTGCAAATTTCCTGTGCTTGGGCCCAATTCTGCAGTCTTTACCCTTTGAATTGTCCCAGGGATGTCAATGGGATGGGAACGGGGAAAAGGGGTGGATCAGTCAGGATCAGGCCCTCAAACAATAGAAGCATTGTTGCTGAGATATGAAGCAGCCTGCTGAAGAGGTAAACAGTTAAGAGATGACAACAAGTGGTCATGTTTCTCAAGGGCAGATATTCAGTGGAGCAGGAAGGTTAGCGCAGGCCCCGGTGCGAGTGGAAGTTAGAGGACGTGATTGCAGTTCATGGGAACCAAGAGTGCAGGATGGGATACATTCAATTCAGTTTCCTTTGCAGGCTTAAAATAGAGCCATTGTAAATTATGTCAGTCTGTCTCAAATCATGAAAATGATTGTTAAAAAGACCTCAGAATACACAATGTGTATTGTTGTGTGGCTTTGATGTGTGAAAGATGAGAGCTTATGATATAACACAAATTAAATAAAAATAAAGTGGCCAAATGCTTTTTCCTGTCTAGAAAAAAAAACGGATTTATTACAGAGGGATAACGCCGCTTACTGATAATGCTGCTGCCTTGTTTTTAAACAAGTCTGGAGCTGATACTGTTAGAAACAAGCTAGTGTAGAGGTGCAGACAAATTTTAGCATGATGAAGAGCACAAGACATAGTGCAGCCTTGGGACTTGCCCCATGCCCCCGCTCATCCAAAGAATGCCAGAAGGGGACATAAAGAGACACTAGGGATTTGAGCATTATCCTCTTCCAAACCACATTTTAACTTTAAGACTGTAACTTGGTTACTACCTCAGTTTGTTCTCTGAGGTTTACAACAACCACAAAACCAGGGATCTGCAAAATCCCATGCACTTGAACGACATGATTTGCTCTTTGTAGGGCCTCATTTTGCACCACTTTGACCACTTTCAGCACCTGCTACTAAAAACGGTTGCTGGAAGCTGTGCTCGGGTGTGCCAAATGTTGCAGGCTAGATCAGGCCAATTAGCTCAAGGTAGATCTCCTGCTCTCTGTGGGAGAGGCTGTTTTGAGCATCAGATGTGCAAATAAATACAACTGCATTATTAAAGGAAATTGTTGTTGAAATCTAGCGTATTTTTTTCATGTGCAAGAGACAAATAGGCAATATTAAGTTTAATAAAGCTATTAAAATACAGAATTTAGAGTTGCAGCATCCCAGAAACCTGTAGGGGACTTTAATGCATTATAGAATAGAAATGCTTTGCACATATGAGGAAGCACATGAGAGTACTACACTGAGGTTACTGAGGCTCTAGCTTGGACTTTCATGAGATTAAATTCTTTATTGCAAAGGCAAAAAAATGTTTGTTAATAAGGTTATGCACTTGGAAATACCTTGTTGTCTACTCTTCCTCTTTCATACCCGTGTGGTCTTGCAGACTGAAAGCTCTGAGAGGTGGCTCTATCCCTTGTCCAGTCCTGAAAATACTTGTTTAAATGACTAACTTTCCACATGTGAATAGTAATATAAATGGATGTTCTTTGAAGACGTACGTGCTCACTTATGCAGGAGCACTATGAGTTAATGTGATGTTACCGCACCAAGCCCTGGCTCTTGGCAGGACTCTGGATGCTAAAGGCTGTACCAAAGATGCAACATTGTGCAATGCAAAGAACAAACAAGGAAACTTTGTCTTCTAGTGATTTCAGACTTTTTCTTGTTTGTTGGAGCTGGTTTTGGTGCTGTCTTGAGACATTTGTCTGCTTGGATGCCTTGCTTTGGAAAAGTACAATAGATTTTTTGTACGTTTGTGCACCCCGACTTCTCCTTACAGCTTCCTAATTGACATTTGGCGGGTAAAAAAGTGGTGTTATTTGAAAAATTTTGAGGGTGGGGGCAATTATGACAAAGCCTGAGACGTGTTGTTGTTGTTGTTTACATACAGGTGAGGTCTGCCATAAATCCTATACTCAGTTTTCAAACCTTTGTCGTCATAAGCGCATGCATGCTGATTGCAGAACCCAAATCAAGTGCAAAGACTGTGGACAAATGTTCAGCACTACGTCTTCCTTAAATAAACACAGGAGATTTTGTGAGGGCAAGAACCATTTTGCAGCAGGAGGATTTTTTGGCCAAGGCATTTCACTTCCTGGAACCCCAGCTATGGATAAAACGTCCATGGTTAATATGAATCATGCAAATCCGGGCCTTGCTGACTATTTTGGAGCCAATAGGCATCCTGCTGGTCTTACCTTTCCAACAGCTCCTGGATTTTCTTTTAGCTTCCCTGGTCTGTTTCCTTCAGGCTTGTACCACAGGCCGCCTTTGCTACCTACTAGTTCTCCTGTTAAAGGACTACCGAGCGCAGATCAGACAAACAAAAGTCAAAGTCCCCTCATGACAAATCCTCAGATACTGCCAGCCACCCAGGATATTTTGAAGGCACTAAATAAGCAACCATCAGTAGGGGAGAATAAGCCAGTGGAGCTTCAACCAGAGAGGTCCTCTGAAGAGAGGCCGCATGAGAAACTCAGTGACCAGTCAGAGAGTAGTGACCTTGACCTTGACGATGTCAGTACCCCCAGTGGCAGTGACCTGGAAACCACCTCGGGCTCTGATCTGGAAAGTGACATTGAAAGTGAGAAAGAGAAATTTAAAGAAAATGGTAAAATGTTCAAAGACAAAGTAAGCTCTCTGCAGAGCCTGGCTTCAATAAATAATAAGAAAGACCACAGCAATCATTCCATTTTCTCACCATCCTTAGAGGAGCAGACTGCGGTGTCAGGAGCGGTGAATGATTCTATAAAGGCTATTGCTTCTATTGCTGAAAAGTACTTTGGTTCAACAGGACTTGTGGGGCTGCAAGACAAAAAAGTCGGAGCCTTACCTTACCCTTCCATGTTTCCCCTCCCATTTTTTCCAGCATTCTCTCAATCAATGTATCCATTTCCTGGTAGAGACTTGAGACCGTTACCTTTGAAAGTGGAGCCCCAATCACCCAGTGAAATAAAGAAGATATCTAAGGGAAGCTCTGAGTCTCCCTTTGACCTCACCATAAAGCGTAAGGAGGAGAAGCCACTTACCCCCATACCCTCAAAGCCAACAGCCCCCTCTGCAGCAAACCAGGACCAGCCTCTAGATCTCAGCATGGGCAGCAGAAGTCGAGCCAGTGGCACAAAACAAGCTGAACCTCGGAAAAACCACGTCTTTGGAGAAAAGAAAGGTGACCTCGAGCAAAGGAAAGCTTCAGAGTCCTCCTTGCAGCACGCCAGGCCCACCCCATTCTTTATGGATCCCATTTACAGGTAATGGACTATTTGGTGCCTTTTGGCATCCTTTGGGACAGGCAGTTGGGTCTGCTGAGGTCACCTGCCCACAGACACAGGACAACCCTGTTCCCATCCCACCGTCCCTGGAGGTGTCTGAGCTGCTCAGAGGAAACCCTGGGGCCGGTGATGCTGCAATTAGCAAGTCTTCATCACTTGCCTTGCTTGCAGTGAGTCAGTTTAACCTGCACAGCTTGACATACAGAAGCTGAATGTATTCTCTTAAGTAGAAGTATTTCATAAATGAAACAAAGAAGCAAATTACCCTAAAGTGTATAAAAAATTCGGAAATTGAGAATGATTTCTGCCTTTTTTGCACTGATTTGAGCAATGGGTTGATTTATCTAGGCATGTCATTAATATAATTGAAGGTGTAGTGTCCTTGTGTGTACAGAGCCTGACCATTGGACTAGTTAATCTGATCTGCCCTATGAAATCAATGGGACCCTTGTCATTGTCTTCAACAGGTGCACAAGTGGGCACTGGCAGCGAGCTGAGCTTTTAAAAACCAGTGCTAAAATCCTGACCCCTTGATGTTTCCCAGCAGTGCCGAGATGGATCTCACTGGCATCTGGTTTTCACCTGTGTCCTGTGTATGTCAGCCCCTCTTTGCCCTTTGCCTTTCTGCTCATATATCTGTAACCAAAGTTGTGCATCTAAATTAGTTTAGAGAAATATTAGCCATAAAAATATTTTTCTGTG
The DNA here is from genome assembly GCA_013389865.1 of Piaya cayana. Taxonomy (NCBI): domain Eukaryota; kingdom Metazoa; phylum Chordata; class Aves; order Cuculiformes; family Coccyzidae; genus Piaya; species Piaya cayana. Next base: position 33,517 of record WAAB01007109.1, read on the forward strand.
TTATAAATGACTGACTTTACAGCCTGTTGTTAAAAAAAAAAGTTACTGCCATGTAAATGATTTTAATTTATTACTTTATCTGAAAAAGAAACGCTGTGGGCAAAGCTTCTGGAAAATGCTCTTGCATATGACAACAGGTATGCATTATGAAGAAACAGGATACGATACTGTTTACTGAGATGATTTCATTCATGCCAGATTGATATCTATATTAGACCATAGGTTTTCTTTGCGTCATATTAATTTTAAATGCCTGAAGCAGTGAAAATAATGATCCGTGGTTTATGGTCCTGCATTACAAAGGAATGAAATCTGTACAAATTCTGGCAGTGTAGCATGAGGGCAGCTGTTACCGAGCCTTCCTTTGTTGTCAGTTATACCTACATATGGACAACAGGATTTGTCCCATGAACTGTATACATCAGTAAGAGAAAAAGCAAAAACCTCAGCTTTTCACACTGCTTCTGAATTATTCATGCAGCATTTCTCTGCCTAAATGCCTACATGGGTTGATCACAGCCTTTGCTGCTGACATATCAGATTCAGTGCATGCCTAGAAGCCTGCCTTTCTTGCACTGCTTGTGCACAGCCATGCACAAGGAAAGGTTTCCAGGATGCTGGCTGCAATGTCTTGCATGGGCGGACAAGAAGGGACCCATTGATCAAGGCTCCTCTTGCCTTAAATTCCTTTTCTCTGAGGGTAGAGCACTCTTGGTTGCCTCATTTCTTCATAAAGTACTCAGTAGTTAGTCATTGGTTCCTACTATGATTATTAACAGTCCTTTGAAATGGGACTATTTCCTAGGTAAAGGGTATAATCTCCCTTTAATGGTAATTCACTGCCTCAGCCTGCTGCAGTGGGTTGTACGCAGGAACTGAGAGTTGACTGTACTTCCTTATCTGTTATGGTTATCTCTGAGAAACAAATTGCATGATGTATACTTGACTGTTTTAAACATGAGTAGCTGCATAATTATTAATATCTGAGACTGATTCATCACAAGCAAATCTAATTTTAACATTTACAGAGTAGAAAAAAGAAAGTTAACTGACCCACTGGAGGCTTTAAAAGAGAAATACTTGAGACCTTCCCCGGGATTCTTGTTTCATCCACAAGTAAGTATTTTGGGAATTTTGATGTTGTAAACAAGCCTGTTGATGCTTCAAAGCAGGTGCAGAGAAATGAATGCAGTCTTAGTAATTTTTGGATTTCCTAAAACAAAAAGGTTTTGCTGTACCATTGTGGCGTAAAAGCATAAGCATTGTTCTGAGCTTCTTGATGTTTTGCAGATGAAACAACATGTTTTGATTATAGAGGAAGACAGATTCAAACTACGTGTATGTTTTAGCAGTGTGTTCCTCCAAAACTGTAGCTTAGCTACCAACTTTTACACTGTCTGTGCCTTCTTTAGCACTTTTCTGTGCTCTGAGCTGTTGCAATGGAGCCAATATTGATAACAAGAAAGCATTGTAGATTCAAAGTAGGACAAGCGCAGCATCCCAGTTGTTAGTATTTAAAGACTCCCAGAAAAGAGAAAAAATGTTTCACCCAATGCTTTCAAGTCTCATGATGCAAATACTCCATCTCTTTTAGGTAGCAATTGTAGGCTGTAGTGTGTGCAGTGATTTTGTAGGATCCCTGCTTCTGCATGCATGAAGACATGCTACGAGAGGGCTGCTGTCTCATTCGTGTGCCATAATCATGCTGCTTATTGGCTGAATAACAAAAATTTATGAAGGTGTCCCTGAAACAGTGTGAAAATTTCCATGTGTATGCAGTATAGAAAGAGGACCTGTGTGTGAATTATATGTTGCTTTTCTTCAACAGCACTGCACCCTCATTTTGTCCTCATCCTCCTTCCCCAAAGAGATCTTGTTAAAAATTTGGGTTAAAATTTATACCTGAAACAAATGCTCTGTGGTATTCACAAACAGGAACCCTTTTCTGAGTATAGGCTGTTTCATCTTAGTAGTGATAACCCACACATCTTGGATTTTAAGCATGCAACCAAGAACTACTGCCTCTGGTTCATCTTTCTCTGATTCCTGGGTAAACCATGCCATAATCTGATGCAATTTGGGGGTTGGGTTTGTGGGTTGTTTTATTTTAGTGAAGGCAACAGTTGTTATCTCCTAAGTGGAATTGAATATATTCTGAAATATGGGACTTCTGGAGAACAGGGAAGAGCAACTGATGGCATATATATAGTTGCAGATGCACAAACATAATGCAGAGAGTGCAGAAAAACACCACATTCCAGTTCTGATGCCTGAAGAAAGTGATATACATGTTTTAATAGCTACTCAGCACCTCTTGCCAAGTTACCTTGTTTACCCAAGTGGGAAAGCAGTGAGGAAAAATTCCAGTTTCATAGCAGATAGTACTAGTACACAAAGATGCGAGCAGGAGTTCGATCTTCTTTGTATCCCCTGGTGTAAAATCAGGCTGGCTCCTCTCCATCAAGTGAGTGATTCTGTTAGAGCAACTAAGCATCTGTAACTACTTCCAAATTATTTAAATGAGGGCATTTTAGGTACTTTATTGATTGAGGAAACTGTATTATTTTGCTTAGTGCTAGCTAGCTTTTCAGAAGGTGTAAAGCAGTGTCATTTAGTGAAGTTGGTATCAAGGAGCTCTGAAGGTTTTGCAGCGATTGGTCTGTTGAGGGTGGTAGGTAGCGTGGTGGGTGTGAAATGAGTCTGTCTGAGTAGAATGCACCATTCTGAGTTCTGGTGTGATGGGTGGGAAAGGAGTTGTATACTCTTTTGCATAGTGTTGAAGACAGAATTAAGTGAGGAGGCATGCAGGTGAAATGGAGACATTGGATGTTTTGCCATTAATGGGTAGCTTGTTGGGATTTTACCCTTTGTGTTTATTAACAGAGGATTGGCTAACTGAGGAAGGTCTCAGTATGGTCACGAAGTGCATCGGTGTGAGCAGGAGGTGTCGGATGCCACCTCCCTCCCATGGTGCCAGCCAAAGTGGGGCAGAGCCAGCACCCTCTGGCAGGAGGGAGGGCTAGTTGTGCACACATGTTGCTGAACACATGCACGAGAACGCACAAATACGCTCATTACACCTTTTTGCCCATTCCTCCACATTTCTCATTCTGCAAGAATTAAAAAAAAGAATTCATGGCAAAGACTGGCTTTTATTTTCTCACTTGCCTAGCTGCTAGTCTTTAACTTGGTGTGAGATGCATGGGTACAGAGGTTATGAGTGTAGCATGCAGTCTTAATACATTGTAAAAAAACATAAACCAGCATCACGTATCCTGTCAAAAGAGTTAATGTCAAAATCTGCTTGCTTGCTGACTTCAATAGAAAGGAGTCTACCGTTTGTAAAGGCAGAAATTGGCTTAGTATTTATAGAGGACTGGGGAACAGCTTGCAGAAAAGCTGTTTTTCCTTTATAGTCCTGTTCATCCCTGTAAAAGTACAGGTGTGGAGTGCACTACAAGTTTTCATTTTCTGCCAGCAGGATTTAGCTATGTAAAATATGAACAAAAGTATTGTTTATGTCCTACAAATTTGTGTTTCTGTAGGTGAATTTATTTCTGAAATGCCATCTGATGAAGCGAGACTTTATTCTTCTTAACTGGATAATACAACTGCTAGCAGTCAGATCTTAAAATTAGGTTTCTGAAGCAGAGATTCAATATATAAACCCTGCACTCCTTACCCTATCCCTGCCAGAGCAAAATTCCTCCCTGTGGCAGTGGCCCAAAAGGTATAAAAATTAGATCTTTTAATGGCATTTCATAATCATTTTTCATAATAAAAAGGATTGCATTTTTAGGGAGAGAATACCCCAATGCAACCAATAATTCATAATAATATTTTAAGTAGCATCTTTCAATAAAATCTTAATTAGTAGATTGATTGTAATGAGGGCTCCAATGCAGGAATAATGTGTTGTTTTTGTTTCAATTTTGCTCCCAGTTCCAATTGCCTGATCAAAGAATTTGGGTAAGTTCATTGCTTATGTTTTTGATTTAATCTTTGTGAAATAAATTGCATAAGAAAAATACAATATGAAGGATGACTTACCATTCGATTACGGAGCATGTAATACTTTCCTTCAGAGTGTTGTAGCTGGAGGAGATGAATATCCCCTTATTTTCAAATTAGCTTTATTTTTACCTACCTAATCCTGCTGATTTTGTTTAGCGAAGGCAATGGGAGCTTTACCTGAGTGAGGGTTTCAAAACACAGTCTTTTTTTATACTTAACTGAAATTATTCCAAGCCGTTTCCTTTAGAGGTTACAGTGAAATTCTCAGACTGGAATCTTGTTAGATTGCAATAGTTATAAATATTTAACCTGTATTTGAGACATTAAAATACAGAGCCACAGAGGACTTCATGTTTCTGTCTCTCATTGACTGTAGTGAAAGTTAGTCACTTTAATAGCTTTTACATTTTGAGCTTAATTGTTCATTGCTGTACTTGAAGCAGAAATAAAACGCCCAGTTATTTGTCATCTTTGGGTCAAATTTCTTTCCCTTATGTGAACAGGAATTGTACTTCTAGTACTATGGGATAAATTTGAGCTTGCTCTTCTATTTTTATAAAATGTTATTTTTAATGTGTCTAAATTGTTCATGAAAGAAAAAAGAAGAGCCACAGCAACTGCTTTTGCAGATGCAACTCAAATAGCAACGTATATTTGCCCTTACATTGCTGTCTTCTCAGCTGCAGCACTGAACCCATAAATCCTTGTCCCGGATTTTTCCCAACCTTCGGGCTTTGAAGGGGAGAACTGGAGCCAGCCCATTGTGGCTTGAGTCCTGACTCACTCTCGCTCATCGCTCGCTGTGAGACATGGACTAATTTCACAAGACGGAGCCAGGTTTTCATAAAACGAGATCCAAGATCTTCATGTACTCTTTTCATGTGCTCACTTGCTAGTGCAGGAGCCCTCAAAGGTGCTGCCACTGCAGGTTGGCACTTGGCCCTGCTCTCCTCAAGCTATCCATGGCATGCTTCAAAAGCAGTGAGGGACCTTTGCTTTGCATACGCATGGCTTTTAGTCCTGTTTTCTTCCTGTAAATTGATGCTTTATGCAGCTGCAAAAGATGCACTAGCATCCGGAGAAAAAAGGAGCCATGCAGACACCAAAGCATTCTTGTGAGCTCCCATGCACACAGAATGAGCTCAACAGATAGGAGGTAGGGTTAGATGCCAGACTAGGAGAGCACAAGAGGTGGTTCCCAAACATTTTATTTGCACTAGAGGGAATTCAGTGTTGCATGTGAAGAGGCCATAGTAGGGTTTGAGATTTGGCCAGGGTACCCTGAATCCTCTGCTCTCAGAAAAGTGACTTTGTGCATATTTGGAAAGTCAAAAAACCCAGTGCAGTCTCTTTCTTCTGTCTGCTTTCCTTGACATTGGCTTGGTCCTCAAATTTCCATCATTCTGTGCTTTTTTTGTGAGCATGTGTGTCCTGGCTATGCTAGTGATTTGAGCAGCTGCTGCAGAAGTATGTATTTAAAACATAAAGTGCCTAGAGCAATATGCTGATTCATGGATGAATCTTCATCTTAAGATATTTGAATATGTCATACGAGCCGTTATATCTCAATTCACAGTTGCATGTGCCATATATTTCAAGATTATTTCAGATTGTTTTTCGTTTTGTTTGGCAGGAACCCTATAGTGCAAATCAATGGGCAACACCCTTTCTTGTGTGAATCATGATTTATTTAGTCTGTAGACTCTTCCATCCCCTTGTGGTCCCAACAAGAGGTTACTATAAAGAGGTTCAGACTTCACTTGCAATAGATTTATGAAGAATCATTGTAAATCATTAAAATAATTTTACAAATAAATGAGAAGAAATTGGGTGAGTTAGTTAACAAAGCTTTTGTTCTGCTGGGCTTATTTTAGGATGAAATGCACTCTGTTAGATTAGCTAAATCCCCAACACCTGCATTAATACAGATAGAGATATTCTGGAACTATACTACAGATCAGCAGGAGTTTCTTGCTACTGCTTCATAAAGCTCAGCCATGTGTGATAGGTCTCTTGAACGTGAGCACAGCTCAGCCAAGTTCTGTGTCTGGATGTCCAAATATATACAGTTTCAAGACAACAGATTCACAGGTCATAGTCTTTAGAGAAAATATTATAACTTGAACTGAGTAGCAAGAAATCTTGAGCTTTAGTAGCTGAGTTTTTAAGATTTCTCTAAATAACACTAGTAAAAATAGAAAGCAAACATTTGAACAATTTTTTTCCCATGAGTTACAGCCATAAAGTCAGTTATTTTTGTGATAATAGCAGTGAAGGAGTCGCGTTTGTAAAACATGAGGTCATGTAATTCATGACATTGTCTACTAGATTATTTCATATCATCAGGTTGTTCTTAAAAAGCAGCAACAACAAACCTTTGCTTTATTTATGCCACTTTTTCTTCTCTTGGTTAATAAATTTTAAGACAAATATTCAAGGCCCCTGCTGATGATATCTTGCCTGTTGAAATGTTTATAAATACTTGTTTTAGCCGATTATGGTAATGTCTGCATTTTTGAGTCGGAGCTGGGGAATTGTGACTGCCTATTAGTTTGCGTCAGTAGGAGGTTAATAGCCTCTCAGGGAGCAGGAGGGAGGTGGGGGAAAGCAGCTTCCTTTTCCAGACATCTGGACGCAGATAGAATCAACAACTCTTATATATGTAAATCAAAAGTTACTGTTCTATATAAAATACTGTCATTCACTGATCTCAGATTAGGAGCAGACATAACTTGTCCATAAGGCAATAGCTGTATGTAAAATAAGTAATAGGATCTTCTCACTCTTCTACCTCCTCAAAGAGCTTTCTCCCTGGACTTGGCAATTACGCTAATCCCATCCTTGGGGTCAAGCGGTGCCTTCCTCGGCATGCCCTGTTCAGGGATCTCCACAGCCCTTGAGTGCTCAGCTGGGGTGCAGACCTCTTCCAAAAAGTGCTGCCTGGCGGCATGAGCTACATGCTTGCCTCCCTGGTGGTCCCCAGTGCCCATCCCAGTAGAGACAAGGTGGCCACGAGCACCCTCCTAACCTCCAAGGACAGATGCTATCACTAACAACTTGCTCCAGGAGTTTGGTGGATTGCTGACCACTAGCATCTCCATGGTTGGCACAGCTCCTGCAGAGGCAAGTCTTGCTTTGCAATCAGCCATAATGGTGTTTTGAAGGAGTGAGAGCTGCTTTAGTTGTGTTTCAGCTGGAAGAGGGAGTTTCATTGTGGGAAAGTCATTCCCTCAGTTAATAATTAGTCCAATAAAAAAACCCCAAACCAAAGCATAAACCTTGGTAAAAAAGGCTAAGAACAAATTAGTGGTTTTACAGTCATGGAAGATCATCAGTGAGTCCACCTAGGGATGTCACTGGACTGAGTTGTGCAATGTGCCTGTAAATGATGTAGGAAGAAGGCTGACCAGGCAAAGAGCNAAAAGGGAAAGTCATGCCCTCAATTAATAATTAGTCCAAAAAAAAACCCAAACCAAAGCATAAACCTTGGTAAAAAAGGCTAAGAACAAATTAGTGGTTTTACAGTCATGGAAGATCATCAGTGAGTCCACCTAGGGATGTCACTGGACTGAGTTGTGCTATATGCCTGTAAATGACATAGGAAGAAGGCTGACCAGGCAAAGAGCAGAGCTTGAACTGTTCATTGAGTATAGCTAAATGCAAAAGCTGACTATGAAGATTTTGCATAAAATTCACAGAAAGCTGAGTCACCTGGGATTAAACCAGCAACAAAACTCAGTGTCAGTGAGTTCACAGTAATACCGAGGGGAAAGTGTGACTCTTGACTCATGTAATTCAGGAAAAAGATCTTGAAGTTGATAGTTTTATGAAAATATCATCTGAGCGCTTACCAGAAAGGAATTGAAAACATCATTATGTTATACTGCCTTCAGGTCATGAATACAGCTGAAGTCCTTCTCAAAAAGGATGTAGTAGAATTAGAAAAAAACACAGAAAAGTGCAACAATGATGATCAGAGGTAGGGAACAGCTTCCATACAAAAAGAGACTAAGTAGATTTTTATTTTTTCAGCTTGTAAAAGAAATGCCTGAGGGAGCTGTGCCCCAGTTCTGTGAGATGGTGAATGGTGAACAGAACCTGAATGAGAAATGGTTATTCATTAGTTTTTACAATACACACACAAAAAAAAATGAGGGGCACTCAGCTGAATTGTCAGGCAAAAGGCTTAGAAGGAACAAAAGCCAGTATCTTTTCATATGCACCTAATTAAATTGGTGAACTCTCCTTGACAAAAATATAAATGGATTCAAAAAGGGTTTAGCCAAATGAATGGGAACTGCAGCCACCAATGGCTGTTCACCCCGAATGGAGATGCAGCCTCCAATTAAGGCTCTTCCACTTCTCATTGCTGGTGCGTGACAGAAGACACTGGGGAAGGAGGTCTGTACCTTGCCCACCCTCCTACGTGTCCCTTGGGGCCACTGCTTGAAACCAGGATACTGACTTCCAGAAAGCCTGTGTTGCAGGTTTGTAATTTCTGCTTGGTTTTGGTGCCTGAGTAACTCAGTGTGACAAACCTTGGATTCCATATTGCTCAGTTTATATTTTGCAAGTGGACTGATGAGCAGGGGCTGTCTACCTGCACATCAAGTAGTGGAGAGCTTGTTATGGGGCTGGTCTGGCAGGACTTTATGGGCTTTAAGAAACCCATGTAGTCCAGGTGCCCATCTCATGATAGGGAAGTACATGCTGAACACACTGAGCACCACCATGCTCCATAACTTCTTAAAAAAATGCCCCAGTGTTGGTTCTAGTGAACCCTATCTTCAGCAGGTAGTAACTGCTATAATTACCATGACAGCAATAGAGTGCCACCAACTTGTGTCAGCCAATACTCAGGGCTGAGCACTTCCCGTTGTTGCTGGTGTATTTCTCGAAAAATATAAATCAGACCAGGTAACTACATAGATCAGTCTTTTAAAAAAATCCAGTAATACAACAAACACAGTAGCCATTCCTACAGTGAGAAACTTATTTTTGGAAAGCGAGTAATACTTTAAAATAATTGGAAGTGCTTGTGTTTCCTCTGAATGAGGGATTTAAGATTAGATGCTGATTTCATACCTATTTTGGAACTGATGTAATCCTGGAGGCAGCATTGGAGGTGGTGTTGAGCTGTATCACTGTATATTACAGAGGAATTGGTCTCAATTTTTCCTCTGCAAAATCCTGGAAATAAGAATTTAAAAATATAAGCATGACTAAGCCATTTTAAGTGTAAAGGAGAAAGTAGCTGCTTTAATGTATTACTGTAGAGGAACATGTACATGAGAAATGGTGATCCAAAAGTGATTTAAAACCACTAGATAATGAAATGGACTTGAATATTAAATATACATAAATAAAACATTTATTATACATCTCAATGTCCCTATTATTCTTCACCATAAATATGTGCTATCGTAACCCGTGCACTGTCCTGTCACTGCTAATCAGCCTGAAGGCCAAAGGTCATTTTTCATTCAAAACCATCTCTTTTCCACCGTTAGAAAATAGGCAAATGAATTCTTGCCTGGAATAATTAGAAGGAATTAAAGTTCAGGGAAAGACTGTTGTAAAAGCTTAAAGAAGCAGTTTTGACTAAAGAAAAAAAAAGAAGTCATATGAAAATAAATATATGGTAATGTTGAGTTGTATGGGTTGATAATGACATCTTGGTGCTGAGATAGAATTACCTCCTCTCCCAGCAGCATCATCATTACATATCTCTCGCCTGTGATCAGTACATGTCAGAATCCTTCATATTGACAAATGTGCTGTCCACTTGCATCTGTGGAGAATGTTTTAGCAGCTGAGTGATTATGAATCAAACCCCAGAGCTTGCAGCCCCTACTGCCTTGCAATGCTTTCACATTTGTTGCCTGACAAGTAAATGTATCTTGACTTTCCTCTGAGATCTTTTTTCTTTTTTTTTTCTGCACTGTGTTTGATGAAAGACATTTGGTAAATTGGCAGTGGTACCCTGTACATTGCAATTTGTACTCGGCATTAGGAATCTGAGCATGAAAAGAGAGGGCAGGCTACAGGCTAAAAGAGGGGGTGGAACACCAACCCAAAGCTAGGGCTAACCAGCACGTGAATAGTCATTTCAGGAGGCAAATGTACAATTCTGCCCATTAAAGTACAATTTAAAAAAAAAACAAAAAAAAACCATAAACCAAACCCAATGTGCAGGTTTTCCCATTAAACCAAAATTTTAAAATCTTAACAACCTGAGCAGTCTCATATGGATTTTGAAGAATGTCCTCAGCTGAGGAACATTCAGCATCTTGTCTTGCATATCATTTCCTCCTTCATTACATTGCACAGGGCTCATGCTGTGGTTTTTATGCTCTGTAGGTGAGATCTTGGATTTCTTTCTTTTTTTTTCATTTGTTTGTGGTATAGGCAGCTGGTTACCCTTACTTGTCAGTAGGCTCAGCAGCAATCTTGAACTCTCTAAGTGACAAAGTTTGAGGTTTTGGAGTAGTTTTTCATGGTAAGTTTCAGACTTATTAAAGGAAACCGTTCTCCAGGAGTTATTTAATCCCTACTCATGAAAACTACAGACAACTAATCAGGAATGGAGACACCTCAGAGTACATAGGGTTTACAAACAAGTGAAAGTAGAGTGGGAAAAAGGTTGTAGAAAAATAGGATAGGCATTTAACAGGTAACGTAAACACATAGCACCAAACTCACTAACGCCTCATCTTTTATAGATTTATTTCATGGTCTTTGACTGTGATGTGCAAGAAGACTGGACAAAATGGTTGGATGTGGCTGAGACATTGGCAGAGCCACTCTGAATCTGTGTTGTTGCAGCCCTTGGTTGACCTAGAGTGTTTATAAGGTTTCCTCTGCAGTATTTGTCCTCTGCAAGTCCTGTAAAAAAATTGACACCAAACAGTAGGAATTAAGTTATTGTTGGGATCTCTGTTTTTTCTGTTGGTTTGATGAAAAATGTTTTCTGGTAGATGGGATGCATATACTCATTGGCATACACCTACAGAGCATCACTGCGTAAACTGGAATTTTATAGAAGCTGAGGCTCAAAAAATGAGAGGAAATGAATACTGGCTAATTTAGATTTTCTGTGGAAGCAGCTTACCACCACAGAAATGAGGGCAAGACATTCTGCTCTACATTTGCTTCCCCCCTGGCGTCCCCTCACCAGCTTTTTGGTTTTTTTCTCTTGGCAATGTATGGTCTTTGTATTTTGAGTTTCCAGTGAGGTCATAAAGCTGAAGATGTATTCACCGTGATGGGTTCTGTGCTATCTTCTGTTGCAGATGTCAGCTATAGAAAACATGGCTGAAAAGCTGGAGAGCTTTAGTACCCTGAAACCAGAGGCCAACGAGCTGATCCAGTCAGTGCCATCCATGTTTAACTTCCGCGCACCACCGAGCACCCTGCCTGAGACCCTGCTGCGGAAGGGGAAGGAGCGCTACACCTGCAGGTATCCCCCAAACCATCTTGTGCTGCCATCCTGGGCTCCCAACAGCCCCGCCTACTTGTACAGTTTCCAACAAAACATGGAAAGCATTTTGCTTTGGGGTTCTTATTAAATTGCTGGTGGTGTGGAACAAAGACTTTTCCTAGTATCGTACCAGTTTGATAAATGAGGTGGAAACTATTATATAAACAATTCTTTTTTCCAAATTTTCTCATCACTTTCATATGCACAAGTGTGCTTTCATTATTGATTTTTTTGATCATAAACTACAGACGTTTCTTCTCAGGCTTCTGGTTTTAATATCTGAAGGCATCAGTGGTAAAATACATGACTTATTAGGACTTATGTGTACAGACTTAAAAAAAATACAATGAAGATAGTCATTGTGTGTGCAACGAAAAATGAATGGGAGCTTTGTTGGGGAAAGTAGAATTAGCTCTGTGGGCATTTTGAAGGCTTATACATCACATTATGAAAAGATAAATGAGATATTAAAAATGATGGGATGCAATCTTTGAAGCTGTCGCATGGAGCAACTACCATCCTCGTTCACTGAGAGACCAGCGTGCACATGCTCAGTCCCCATGCAAAAGTGGGATGAATGTCATTAATAGAACTGAGCCAATTATAAACTAAGTATTGAGATGTTTCTTGAACAATGAAGGAGGGCTTGTGATATTTTTTTTTCCCATTGTTATTCATAGGAAATATTATTGAGTTTGGAGAATGGTTTTTAAATTGCATTATTTAGGTCTCTTATATCATCTCCAGAATGCGCAGGCGTTTGACACTAGCGTATCGGTTTATGTGATCTTTTGGGAAACATGTCACCTTCTTTCAAGACATGTTGTTATAGAAACATACCTTGATGGATTAGGTATTTTGAGTCTTGTCTGCTCTGATCCTGTTCGATACACAGAATGATGTCATGTTTGCTGACACGTAGAATTGGTTGAAAGGTTTGAAATTTGCTTACATGGAGGCAGAAATCCAAGACTTTAATAAGACTCTCTTGATTCCTAATCTGAATGTGACAGATAATCGCCTAGTGAGCTTAGAAATTTTGGGTTATCTTTAGAACTGATATGTTTTCATATATCCCTTGCTCATGTACAAGAAAAACTGATGCCAGGAATTCCAGTTTCATTTTTCCACGTGTGTGTCTCAATCACTTACATTTGCTGAATGTTTCTATTGAAATGCTGTTACACCAAAGCAATGCCAATAGTACCATATGTTAATGATTCGATTTGGTCTATGCATCAAGTCCAGCTGAAATTGGGACAAACCTATTGAAGATGGCGTTGTCTTATCAGACCTTCTCTTATCACAGATACTGTGGCAAGATTTTCCCAAGATCTGCAAACCTGACACGTCACCTGAGGACACACACTGGAGAGCAGCCCTATAGGTACTGTCACCCCTTACTTGTGTCTGTGCTGTGATCAAGTGAATGAAGCAAGGGAATGAGTGTTTGCAACAGCCTTACGTTGCCGGCTCCAGCACTCACTCATTAGTATTGACCCATCATTGCATTTTGGTCCCAAACAGGGCTTTGTGGATTCACTGCTGATATTCAGTGTTCAGGCTGCAGAGATGAGGGAAGGTTTTGGTCCTCTTTAACCCAGATGCCATCTGCAAGTCTTGCCTTTGCCTTGTGGGATAGATGTCACTTCTGAACCAGCAGGATTGAAGTGATTTTTAATAGGGTGCATGGTCACATTTGCTCTTGTGAAAATGTTTTTTTGTAAGAGCTCTTCAGTATTATTTGCAGTCTAAATTTGGGTGTTGCATCAATCATCCAGTTTCTGAAGGGTCTTGGCTTCAAAGACTTTACTGTCTTTATTGATTCCTGCCTAATCTAGGTCATTTTGGAGGTCTGCTTAAATGAAACCCATGTAGGTGTACTCTCTTGTTGATAAGAATGTGTACGTGATACTGTATACAGGACAGTCACATACAGAAATGTGTACAGAAGCTTCACCTTATTGAAAATGAAAGACTAATTTAAATTGACTGGAAGGAAGCCAGTTCGTGTTCCAGTAAAACAAATGCACCAATTTCTGCATTTTATGAGCTGTAAAGAGCAGAGTAAGCTCATTGTTTGTGAGGAAACAATATGAGGTTTGCCTCTAGTCCCTTTGGGAAATGAGATTCACATCTAATTTTATTGAAGAAAGGTCTTCATGCATATTATGCTCGTCCACTACATATAAAAGCCATGAGCAATTAGTAGCATAATGGGCGATTTCAGCACTTAAAAAAAAATATTTTGACATCATTGACAAGCATAAGAGAAGCACGGGAGAAGTGGAAGACTGAAAAACTAAAGTGGTGAAGACTGTTGGCTAGTCGCCAGCCAGAGAATTTGGAATAGTTATAGTATGACTTAGTAATGGCTTAAAGAGCAATACAGTAAAGGCTTTAGGGACTCCAAATCACTACAGAGTATGAAAATTGATGCCTCTGGTACCAGAGTGATAGACTAAACTACTCACATTGGCACAGTATTAAAGGTTGGGATTGTTTATTGCTGGTTTTTGCAAGATAACCAGATTTCCTCTGGGATTAGCAATCGAGCAAGTTAATTCCTCAAGAAAAGATTTAATCACACAGTATAATTTAGAATAGGAAAAGAAATAGCCCTTTTTACCTTATTTGAGCATTAAACGAGATCTGTTTCATGTTTTTTTTTCCAGAAGTGTTTAATTGTATCGTATTGGCAGCACATGAAACAATAGAGTTATTGCTCTACTGTTTTCTAACTTCCCAAGTTTGTGTGCAACACTTTTAAAAACATGGTAATCAATTACCCTACCTAATTTGATGCCATTAACTCTGAAATATTAGGCTTAGTCCTAAAGACAGTATTTAAAATATAAAGCCTAATGTGAATTAAAGCTAAAAAACACACCACAGAAGTGATGTCTCCATTCCAAGGGCAGAGCTCTTCAGTTATTTAGCCAAAACTTGTCTTTATTTTTGGGAGAGTTTTGCTTCAATGGGGATGAATGAAATGCAGTTACGTGCTGAAGCTGAGCCCAAAACTTGTTTTGTGTCTCTTAGGACAAATTTTACATTTCCAACTACTAACAAACCCTTTTCTACCCACTTCATTTTTTTTTAGATGCAAATACTGTGACAGATCCTTTAGCATATCCTCTAACCTGCAGAGGCATGTCCGTAACATCCACAATAAAGAGAAGCCATTCAAGTGTCACTTGTGTGACAGGTGTTTTGGTCAACAAACCAATCTTGACAGACATCTAAAAAAGCACGAGAATGGGAACATGTCTGGTATGTATGTCTTTTCCCTCTCCAGCATGCCCTGTGCACTGCCAGTGCTCGTATACAGGGACCTCACATTCACTTTCAATACTACTGAGTGTCAATAGGCACACGTTGCTCTGCGCTGTCTGCTCTGATGAGTGGGGGGTTGGAAAATATGTAAGTGCCTAAGCTCTGCTGACATTTAAAGTGCTTTGAAAATCCCAGCATAAACTCTACCCTTGTATAACTTAATACCACTGGATGATGTCTTTTCTTTTGGTTTTAATTAAGCCAACCCTAGCATTTTGAGAACGGACTGGGAAAATTGGTATAATCCCATCTCTGCAATCATTTGGCTCTCAATAGCAGTCTAGATTTAGAGTCTCAGGGGCCACTCTAAAAGATTTTCTTGGCACCCTCTAAAATATTCGCGCTGTCAGGAGCTGAAAAGCACTAGCTATTATGGAGGTAATGGTGCCTCCCAAGACCCAAAGCAAATTGGTCACCATACAGCAGCAGCAAAGGCAGCGGCAGGTAGTGAATATCATTGGTCTGGTTTAGATATCTGCAGGGTTTAATGAAAACTCTCTGGTCTCTTTAGTCTACATTTTCCTCCACTGGAAATAACCACGTACCTGCAGTGAATGCAGAGCTGTCTTTTCCTCGATGCACAAAAATTTCTGTCGTAGGTCTCTTGGTGCTAATGAACCTGGGTCATTATGTCAATGACTGCTTCATATTTTAAGCAAATCTGCATAATTAGTAGCTAAAATGAAATTCCATTTGCTCAGTTCAGCCATTGGTCTACACAGTTATTGACTGACAGTGTTGAAGTTAGAAGGGAACAGGAAGGAAGCTGTTGAAACAGATACTTGGCAAAAGCAATTATAAACCATGGAAATGGCACCCAGCATGCAAGCAGTTATTTTGGCTGGAAAACACCTTCACCAATGGACACTACTTCCTTTCTAATTGATGCTTTTGTGACCAAAAGTTGATGGATCACTGTGACCAACTCGTTTTAAGATCAGTTTCAATTTGATTTAAATGGATAAATTTAAATTTGTATTTATATAAATATATAATAACGGTGTATAGAAGCAACAACAGAATTCTTCTATTTTGCTTTAAGGTACTGCAACATCATCACCTCACTCAGAACTGGAAAGTACGGGGGCAATCCTAGATGACAAGGAAGACTCTTACTTCACAGAAATTAGAAATTTTATTGGAAACAGCAATCACAATAATCAGTCCCCCCGAAACTCAGAGGAGAGGTGAGTTGTGACTGATCTGTATTCAAAAAGTTCCATTCTTCCAGGTTTGCTTGCTTATTAAACCTGATTTTTCACTTTTGATGATGTCTGGAGCCAGATTTACTTCAGCAATTTGTTTACTTCAGTTTTCACCTGCATTTTATGGAAATAGACCTGTTGGTTCCCTCCCCGTCGTGCATGAGCATATTCCTGGTGGAAGGTGCTGGACAGAAGGGTGCATCTATGGATTCATTTTCCTTGTAACAGGAGCTCTCAGTTTTACATTCCCATCATCAATTTCAGTCTGTTGAAAAATCCATCCATTTTATATTCATGGCAGAACAGGTGAATTCTACATCCTGTGGCTAAATGTAGACAGCCTGACGGTTTAAATGCAGTTTAAATGTGTAATTAATAAAGTAGACTAAGCTAAATTCTTGGATCAAATGAAAGATTCTAAATTAAAGTCCTTTCCCGTAAGTAACTTAATCCCAAGAAAGATGCTGACTGGCAAAAAGTCTGTGAGGCTGTGGGTAGGCCTTGGTAGTCCACAGTGCTCTAGCACGTGAGAGACTATTTCCTATTAAGATTTATTAGGTATATGAGTGTTCCAGTTCTTCTGAACTAGGAGAAGAGAGACCACCTCTAAATATTTTCAGCTAATGAAAATACAGCTAAGCAGAAAAGGCTGTTGCATGGATACGCACATCAGCTATACATATTTCTTTGAGACTGGCTTTGCGTTATGCATTATTTGCACTTTTGAATTGGCATTACGTTATCGGCATCAAAAATTACTTACTGTTGGTGACAAACTTCACTGCTTTCTCAATTTCCAGATGCCTTTCTGAGGGGATAAAATTGGTGGACATAACACAATTTCCATGAAAGTATTGGATTAAGTGATTACATGCATATTCAAATTTCATTCCATCTTGATTGGCAATGAGGGTTTGGGATTTTTTCTTTGCACATCTGGTCTCAACATGTCCTCTGACAGGAAGTCAGCAAAGTGAAAAGGTTGCTGGGTTGTGCAGTGTTTCCTTTCTAAATTTGGCACTTCAGACTGCTCTTGATGGATATTTTATCCCTGGCAAATTGCTGCATTTGAAATCATAATTAGAGAATCTGTTTTCTTAATCATATGGCTTTTGTTACTTTGGTTGTAGTCCATCTCCTTTTCATTTCTAGCAGCCTCAATTGAGCTTAACAAGCAAGTTGGCAGAGCCCAAACCATGCTCAACAATTTCTTATTTCTGCCTATTTAAATATAAGATGATAAAGAGATACTACTCTGATTGTATTAGAGGGGGGTGGCTGTTTCAGCATTCCTGACTCTGCACAGCCTCAGAATTTTTGATACTGTGGTATAAACAGACCATTCCCTAACTTTTTAAAATGCAATACAGTACATCTGGCACAACAGCAAGTCAAACACTAAATACCAAATACGCTGCTAGGGATCATCCTTATCTTGCTCAAACTTTTGGTATATTCCATATTGTCCCGCACAGTTTGAAACACATAAGAGTCTAAAGCGAACTGCGAGCGGACAATAAAGTTTCCATTTTTATAACTGTATTCCTGGAAGAGTAGGGACCTTTTGCACAATGAGAACAATAGATGAATCAAGGCCTCTGTGCTACATAACACAGCAGAGCAGATAGGCTGGTAGCATGCGTTCATGTGGTTCCGCCAAGTGCAGCCGTTCTACACCACTAGTACCTCTGGCCGTACATTTGTTGATGGGGTGGTGATGCTGAATTTCTTTAGTTCTTATTTAATGTGGAAGACAGAATGCAGCTACAGATGCTCAGAATCCTACAGGGTTGAGGCTGTTAGCAAACGAGCCCCTACTTCAGCATGGTTATTATGTCCTAGATAAAATCCCATGGGAAACAGTTAAGAGAAGTCATTGTCTGAAAGCAAAGCACAACGTAACAACAGCAGGTAGACCAAATGGTTTTCCATGTGCGTATTTCTATGATTACTCATTTAATCAGAATAAATGCATTTAAAATGCTATAAAAGCTTTCTTTGCATTACTTCTTCCCATTCAAATCAGTCAATAATATAGTCCAGCATAGTAGCAATATTGCAGACCACTCTTTAGGTCTTCAGCTGAAGTCCCTTAAATTCCCATGTCTGTAATGCATATGTTAAGTGAAGTGGTATGTCTTCCAAAGGAGTGGTAGTGTGCAGAATTAATTATGCACGTAATTTTGCCCTATGAACTCCGAATGCAGTATTAGATGTCATTTTTGAAAATGGTGGATGTGATTTTTCAGAGTTTCTTGGCCCCTACAGCTTCTGTTAAAAGGCAATGACTTATTTTGCCCAAATTACATATATGGTCAGAAACATGAGATGGAATAATGGGTGAGAAAATCTGGAATGGATATCTGAACATACCTCTGCTTGAACAGTAGTTTTAACAGGATAACAGGAAAATCCCATGCTAACGGTACTATAACATCCCACTGATTTTTGAGTGAAATTTTATCCAGTATGGCCTAAACATCTAAAGCTACAAGAAATAAAATACAGAAATCACTTTATTCTACCAGGACAGATCCTTTTCAGGTCTGCCTCAAACAATCTGCTGGTGAGGAGCCTTCATAACTGATTTGTGATTATTGCTTGCGTTTGTTTTGGTACTTTCAGAATGAATGGCAGCCACTTTAAGGATGAAAAAGCCATGGCAGCCAGCCAGAACTCAGATTTGCTGGATGATGAAGAGGCAGAAGATGAAGTAATGATGGACGAAGAAGATGAAGAGAATGAAATTGCAGGGAAAGCAGTCAAAGAGCCTGTCACAAGTGACATGCATGAGGGGACTCCAGAGGAGGACTACGAGGAAACAAGTACTTTGGACATGAACTGCAAAGCTTCCCCTGGCAGGTTGGTTCCTTCCGAGTATTGGTGTACCCGATATGTGAAATAAAAACAATAAACCATACAAGAGTGCCAGCAACAAACTGTGTACTGTGGGAACTTTTCTGAAGTAGCCAACTTCCCAGTTACGATAGCAACATACGTCTGTGTTTGGGTCAATACCAGCCCTGTTCTCAGTCTCTTCATGCAAGCTGTAGCCCTTAAGAGAAAAAATAATTGTGCTCAGGGAGCTATTGTCGGGTTCTGGGTGAGACAGGAAACGCTCGTGGGAGAGACGTTATCTGCTCCATAAACCAACCTTGATCTCCCTTAATGGTCTTCAGAAAGGCTGTGGAGACACCAGAAGAAAGATGACCTTCCCCCTCCTTGTTCTCACTGCCCACCCTCTCTCCTCTCTAAGAAAGAAAGGGGGATATCTTTTATTTCAGGATCAAGGTTACACAGGACAAAGAGGTTTATGAGTGTAAAAAAGGGAAAATTGCTCAGACGTCTAAATAGGAGAGGAGGGTGGAATGCAGAGAGGATCATTTGATGGACATTAAACCTTCATGGGTTTTTTTGTAGGTATAAGGAGGAGGAGTACAATAAGACTGGACTTTCGGCTTTGGACCACATAAGGCACTTCACAGATAGCCTGAAGATGAGGAAAATGGAAGAAAATCAATACAGTGAAGCTGAATTGGCAGCTTTCAATACTTCCCAGCTGCCAGAGGACCTAAAACAACCATTGTACAGGAAATCCAAATCCCAGGTAAAAGCTTAACTCACTTAAAGTATTATTGTCACAAAATACCTGAAGGATTAAACTGTTAGTGTGTGGCAGGCAAGGTCATTTCAGCTTCAACAGACAAGGCTGTGCTGCATATCCACAAACCTCAGCCTGCCCTAACCTTCTCCTGCTCTCCCACCACACTGGAAAGGCATGAAGGGGTGCTCTCATGCTGGATAATGGGAGACTTTCTTAATTTTTTTGCTCTTTTTTTGTTTCTGTCTGCCACTTGCCAAAATGCCATGATAAGAAATAGTCCCACTCAGTGTTCAGACAGCCGGCGCGGTCACAGTGGTGCTGTGGAGTTTAGCTGCAGCCATGCAGGGATGTGACTCGATCTTCTGGCTGGCTTAGCTTTTTGGTATTTTTTTATAGTCAGTTAGATGTTACCGCCTCTAGGTCCCCAGCATGTTTTTAAAACAGCAACAGGTAGATTGATATCCTAGTGCTATTTCTTGACATTTTTTAAACATTAATTAAAATGGGTCTTTTAACCCCCTTTAAAAGATTGCTTTTTTTAAAAACTGCAGAATATGCTTGTAGGAAAGGCCAGCAAAGGAGACTGGTATTTGGCGAAATACAGGACTAGCCAAGAGATAATGTGGTTCCTCATGCTCTTGAAAAGAGCCCCTTGTGCCAAGAATCTGAAAGCAAAGGAGACTCTAGGACCTTGTCTACTATCAAAGGTTTCTCAGAGCTTCTTGAAGCCAGATGAAAGTGGAAGTTATTATTACTATAAGTGAGTCAAAAGTGTCAGTGAAAAGGTTGACAGTGGTTTTACCTAATGCGTTTTGATATTTTTAAAATAAGTTGAGAATAGCAGTTGTAACCTAAATGATGCCCTGACCGTGGGGGTGGCACAGGTCCAAGCTCAGATCTGCGCCACGGATTCATGATTTCTTTATCCTTTTTCTTTCCCAATCCAGGCGTATGCGATGATGCTCTCTCTTTCCGATAAGGACTCCCTTCACTCCGCATCCCACAATTCTCCCAATATGTGGCACAGTATGGCAAGAGCCGCTGCAGAATCCAGCGCCATCCAATCCATCAGTCACGTATGACATTGTGAAGTCTTACCAAGAATGGGACCAAGTCCAAACCAGTAGCATGGCTCTTTCATATATGACTATTTAAAAGACTGCTGAGCAGAATGCCTTATAAATCTGCAGGGTCACTCATTTAAAGTCTGGTGACCTTAAACTGAATAATTTTAAAAAGAAAGAAACTATTTATTCTCAATATTTTGTTTTGCACAGCAAAGGCAGCTGCTGACTTCTGGAGGATCAATGCGACTCAAAAAAAAAAAAAAGTTTCAGTGGATTATGTAAACCAGGGCCGGGAAAAAGTGTCTTCCAGTTCATCCGGCTGTGAGGGGCAGGGGCAAAAGGGTTAAGACTGCATTGACATACACATGGGCACTCCTTTAAAGTAGGAACTGAATTGATTTTCTTTTTGTATAAGATAGTTTGACACAGGATTGGGAACAGTTGCTTTTATGTACAAATCTCTTCATTAAAGCTTTATGCATTTTAGCCCTTCAAAGAAAGAAAATAGCTCTATCAAATGCACACTATCCATCGTAAATGTAGAAAGAAGTAACAGGGAATATTTTGTTCTCTCCATAATTCTTTTGCCTTCTCAACTGCATTGTTAAAAAAAAAGGAAAAACAAGGAAAAAAAAAAGAAAGAAAAAAAAAGAACTTTGAGAAACAATACATAAGAGGCTTGTGTATATTGTAAACTATGAATGTTCACTACTCCAAGAAGATAAATCATCCAGATAAATCCGTGAAAGCACCATGTTCATCAAGAGCACCACTAGTTCAAATCATTGTAAGGAGATTTTAATTTTTGACAATCATGTCACTATTTTGTTGTATTGTTTCCTTTCTCCCCTACCCTCTAATTTCTTCTTTGTGTTGTGTGTACCATGTATTTATTTGTTGGCAAACAATTGTTTGTTGATTAAAATGGCACTGTTCCTATAACAAACAGCACTGCTCCCGTCCCCCACTGCGTTACGATGTAAGGCACCTATGTACTTCAAAAAAAGTGAGGTGAACTGATCTGTGTATATGGGAGTGCAAAACAGTGTTTGAAATTTTCTTACATTCCTCTTTTATTTTATTTTTGCCTTTTAATGAACTAAATAACTAATAGATACAACTTAGGGGTTTTTTTGTAATACAGTAAATTGATTCAATTGTATAAACAGTTATAATTTCCTCATGAAAGCATGATTCTTCTGATTAAAAAAAAAAACTGTACCCAATATTTTATGCTGGTTGTCTGCGAGCTTGTGTGATGTTATGTTCATGTTAATCCTATTTGTAAGATGAAGTGTTCCAAATTTATGTTTTAAAAAAATAAATAAATAACGGAAGGTATTCAGTTATTTTTTGGGGGTTTGGTTTTTTTTGCCTTTAGTGAGGGACCAGATTTATTTTTCCTTTTGTTTATAATCTCATTTTGAAATAATCGGCAAGTTGAGGTACTTTCTTTAAATGCTTTGTACAATGTAACTGTTACGCATTTCAGTACATTACTATGGGAGGATCAACTTAAAAAAAAAAATAAAGGACTACAAAACTGAAGGGGTCTTTTTCCTTATTGTCTTGTTTTGGTCTGGGTCAAGGCAAGAATGACATATTTCTTCTGCAGTCTGGGGAGCAAAGACTGTGTCTGTGGGGTCATGAGGATGTGGGTGACAAGGGGAAGGGGCATTTTGGGCTTGATTGTGCAGTTTGGGACCCAATCCAGAGTCTCTCAATACACCACTGGAGGGTTTTAGGTNTTTTATGCTGGTTGTCTGCGAGCTTGTGTGATGTTATGTTCATGTTAATCCTATTTGTAAGATGAAGTGTTCCAAATTTATGTTTTAAAAAAATAAATAAATAACGGAAGGTATTCAGTTATTTTTTGGGGGTTTGGTTTTTTTTGCCTTTAGTGAGGGACCAGATTTATTTTTCCTTTTGTTTATAATCTCATTTTGAAATAATCGGCAAGTTGAGGTACTTTCTTTAAATGCTTTGTACAATGTAACTGTTACGCATTTCAGTACATTACTATGGGAGGATCAACTTAAAAAAAAAAATAAAGGACTACAAAACTGAAGGGGTCTTTTTCCTTATTGTCTTGTTTTGGTCTGGGTCAAGGCAAGAATGACATATTTCTTCTGCAGTCTGGGGAGCAAAGACTGTGTCTGTGGGGTCATGAGGATGTGGGTGACAAGGGGAAGGGGCATTTTGGGCTTGATTGTGCAGTTTGGGACCCAATCCAGAGTCTCTCAATACACCACTGGAGGGTTTTAGGTCCATCCTTCAGGTTTTAAAACACTGGCTTGGGAAAGAGAAGTATTTAATTTTTTTTACAGAATAGACTGGTGCAAGATCACCACCAAGTGCTGTTGTGAGCTTGAGCTCAGGCCAGTGATGCAGCTACCTGCTGCTCAAGGGGACACACTGGGAAGCAGAGGCTTGGCTGGCTAATGACAAAACACTGAATCACAAAATCATAGAATCACCAGGTTGGAAGAGAACCACTGGATCATCGAGTCCAACCATTCCTATCAAATACTAAATCATGCCCTACTGCAGCCTGTTCCAGTGCCCAGTGNAGGTCTCCCCTCGGCTTGACTGACTTGCTGGAATGATTAAAATCCATGTATGAGAAGCTGTATTGAAGCTATATTGGCCTCCAATTGACTGAAATGAACCTTTGGGGCCTAAAGAGGGGAGGGGAGGACAAAAAAATATATCTTAGTTTGAGTATTGCCTTTGAAGAAAGGCCCAAAGCACTGCTGCTTCTGGGCAAGCTGCAGAGCAATGGGAGATGAGATGCCCAGGAAAAGCCAGTGTTGGCCTAGGAAATGCACATTTTCCTGCTCGTCCTATCAGCAGAGAGAATAAGAGTGAAAAGCTCCAAAGACCATGTAAACGAGTCTGCCTGCCACCCCCAGCCAAGCTTGTTTGCAGCTACTGCACAGGGCTGTTCTTCATGTTTAGGTGACTCAAAAGAGTGACCGTGGCACATACTCTGGAGGGGATTTTTGCAGTGGAACCAAGGGCTGCTGTCACCAGATGGCATGAGCAAGCAATAAGGGGGTGCAGCACTGGGAATCAGTAACCCGGGGTTGTTAGTAACAAACTGCATATTAAGTACATGTAGCACAATCCCAGTGGGAAAAGCACATATAGGGAATATGATTTCACAGGAGATTTGTTTAAATCTGGTTCCACTGAAGCCATAAGGGTTTCTACAGATGGAGGCCTCTCCAGGCTGAGGGCAAGGGACTATTCCTCTCTCAGCCTGTTTCGGTACACAAAGACCTCTTGTAGCACACCAGATCCTTAAGTTACATTTCAGAATACCCTATATGTGTCATTTTTGTCTTTAAAACAGACAGATATGGTTGGACTTGCTTTATAACTGCCTCATAGCAACAGGGGACTCAGTAGGGATGAATCCAAACCTAGCAAAGATAGGCATGGGCTGCCCTTGGTTTGCACTTACAGGTCCTGAGCCTCATGGAGAGGTTGCTGAGACCCACAGGACAATGGTTCTCATATAGGAAACCTAAACCACACCTAGGAGAAAAAGAAAAAAACAAAAAGAAAGACGAAAGAAAAATGGGGGAAGAAAAATGGGGGAATAAAAAAAGAAAAAAAAAGAGAGAAAAAAAGAGAAAAAAAAAGAGAAAAAAAGGCTTGTGTGTATGTTCTTCTGTTCACTTCACTGGCTGGAGCCAATGGTCAGGTACACATGGATAATTGCATAAATAGGCTATTATTTTTAGTGCAGTTAAAGTCACCCTGAAACTCAGTTTTAGGTTTCTGCCAAATAAAGAGAGCAAATAGATTAATCAAGTCAAGTTTTATCAGCAAACAACTTTCCAGATCATTTTCCCCTTTAATTTGATGAAATGACAGTTCTTATCAGCTCTGCCTTCACCTGCCCTAGATGAAAGAGGTTTTTGGAGGTGGAGAATGGGTGGGACAATTCCTTCTGGGTTTAATGTTCTGGGTTATGGTAGCACACTCCCATCATATAACTGTTAGGGAAAGTACTCCCTGAACTGAACTGGAGGGTTAGTTTAACCTGTGCAGAAGCAGGTCTGTTAACCACTGGGGAGAGGCCAACACCATCCCATCAAATCCCTGAGAGGAGGTTTCCGTTGAGAGCCTTGAGCTGTGTATTCTCATTTCAAAGTATCACCTCCAGCAGCACTAAGTTTGGGGTACAGCAACCGGAGGGGAAAACATATCACAAGGGGTCCTTCACCTTCTTTTGACATTATCACTGTCTACAACAACCTAAAAGGAGGTTGTGGGGAGGTGGGTGTTGGTCTCTTTGCCCAAGTGATAGGTGATAGGATGAGAGGGAGTTGTGCCAGAGGAGGTTCAGATTGGACATTAGGAAAATTTTTTTCACTGAAAGGGTTATCAAGCACTGGAACAGGCTGTCTAGGGAGGTGGTTGAATCCCCAACCCTGGAGGTATTTAAACAACAGGTAAGTGAAGTGCTTAGGGATATGATTTAGTGGTGGACAGGTACATTTGGACATGATGATCTCAAAGTCTTTTCCAGTTGTGTGATTCTATGATTCAACTCAGCATGGATAGCTTACCATGACCTAAATTTTCATTGTCTTTTCTCAATGTCAGGAGTTATTCACCTAGAGAAATAGCTGAAAAAAAACAAACACAGATTTGATTAGTTACTTCATCCCCCACATAAACAAAGAAAACTGGATAATTTTTGTGGTTTTGTCATATACTCTCTGCTGGACCACACAGATGCAGTTGTCCAGATGCAAATAGACTGCCAAGTGAGGATCAATGTTTCTGGCTTTCTGTTAAAGTCATATTTTTTTAAAAAGCATAATTTCCACACTTTTTAAAAAAATTCCCCTCACCTTATTTCAGTGTCATCCTAGTGCTCTCCCCTCTGTAGCAGGTTTCCGTAAGTCAGAAAATCATTCCCATGTGATACAGCAGTCTTACTAGATGAAGGAGCTGCATATTACCACCTCAATTCCTATCTACAGAATCTAACAAAGCAGCACCGTGACAAGATGATTAATCAATATTTCACCCTGGTCCAGATCCTCAATACCGTTGCAGGTCCGAGTCACCGTTCCCATGTCAGCCTTGCTGTTTTACTGTGTTAATAGCCACATTTGTGGAGTAATGGGAGGGGAAGTTATTATAAAAACATTTGCAAGCCTGCTTCTGCTCAACTATTCAGTCTGGCCCATTGCTCCATGCATGTCTTGAACTCTAAAACTTCCTGTCAGGTCTTTCTTGCACAGACATACAGAGAATTGCTGCAAACTCCTGGATTGTTTTGCCACACTGTTGCCTTGCAGCTACATTAAGTCTCATTTGTGGTTTTGCTGGTCAGTCATATAGTGGTGGAGAAAAGCTAGTTCATTTTAAAGATGCTTCCACTAATGATTTAAACAAAACAGAAGCATCCTGCACCAAACAGAAGACTCTTTCTCCATGTCAAAGACCACATACCTTGACAGGACTCTGGCTGTAAGAAAAATGTACTTTGCAGCCTGGCCAAAACCATCCTCCTTCCCATCCCATTGAATGACTATGTAGGTTTGTGAGTATAGCTAGTCTGTGGCTTCCAATAGCCCAATTATTCCTCTTTTGTTTCAATACAGAAAAGGCTCAGTTTTCCAATTTAATGAAGTCTGGGGAGAGGGTGAAGGAGAGAAGATCAAATTAAAGTAAAAAAAAAAAAAAACCAACATATCATATTCCTTTTCGTTTCCTTGATTTTTTTTTCCCCAACTCAGATTCATTTGTTGCTAGAGGAAAAGGATTATTAGCAATATTTACTATTTCCCAGAAAGTAGATTTTAATCAGATTAATATTGAAATAATCCCTAAAGAGAGGCCCAGCTGCCACTCTGTGACTCAGGCGCTTGTGACACATCTTGCAAGGCTGAAGCCTTTTCCTCAAACCTACTGCCTAAATTTTGCTTGCGACAAGTTACCTCCTGGGGGGTGTGAGACCATAAACTAGACTAATTTCATATCCCCTTTGCCCTCATGTGCTGGAAGCAGACTCCCCTTTGTTGTTTTTAGTTTGTTGGTTTTTTTTTATCCAGGAGAGTCTGTATTTTAATGCAATTGGTTCTATTTATAACTATACATTCATTTGGAGAAGTTTTAGGAACCTTTTACTATGAAAGGTTGTGGAAATACAAAAACAGTCCCTTCTAATTTTCTGGGGAGGAGCTTTAGCAGTACTTTCTCCAGCTCTCTGAGCAGAGGGTCTGAAAGAATGCACCTCCAGAAGGTGCCCTCCTTTTTCCTGCTTTATTTTAATACTAATTAATTCCAGAAAGGCTAAAGAAATGTGATGAAATGCTACACTTCCAAGAAAAAGTTTTGCCTGAGAGTCTTGAAGCAGGCCTCCCAGCTTGGGAGGGTCTAGTGGGAGAAGAGCATTAGTGGTCATTTTGATGCTTAAATTATCGGTAATTAAGAAGTTGATTTTCTGGGATTGAAGAAAATTTTAAACAGCTGCTTCTTTCAGGTCTTTACTCCTTATTTTCATTAGCATGTGCTGAGGCAGTCTGGAAAATATATTTAGATCTATATTATGCTATGTCAAGACCTCAGCATCTGTACCTTGGGGCAGATACATGTGAGATAGCCGAGGGTAGATGTGCCAGCATGCACATGTGGAAGTGTTCAATTTGTAATATGATTATAGTCCCAAAACAAAGCCTGCTTGATACCTGTGGCATATTTGTTTCATGGTAAGTGCAGAAACTTCTCAAAAATCGTGTCATGTTTCGCATCACCAGCCAACTCAAACTAGAGAAGTAGCGCTTTAATTCCTGGGGAATCTCTTTCAACAGGCACGTGTCAGGCCCAATTAAGGTCCAGGCAGCCTTGTGCTAATTGGGTTGAGGTATGCAGCAGCATAACATGGTCATTTAGCAGAGCAGCTCCTTTGTCCAGGCCAGCGCCCGCCTCATACCAGTCTGTCTCTCTTCCCAAGGGTGGCTGGTGGAGAAAATCCTGCTAGAAAGTCACCTGGAAAAAGTTAACAAGTGGAGTGAGAGATTTTAGTAGTGGTGGATGAGCAGCCTTGGGTGCTCAGCCAGCCACTCACCACGTGACCTCCTGCACCCTCTCCCCACATAGTGCCATCCACGGCTTCAGCATCCTCCAAGGATGCTCTCTCTTGTGTTATCTGCAGGTCTTTCCCCACTCTCAAAATAAAGATTTTTTTTCTTGTGTCTGAAGTGCTAATATGCTAGAGGAAAAAGAAGAAAGAAGACATGGGCTCAGACATTAATTTGTTTGACCACTCTTGAATTTCAGTAGGATTTGTGTGAAAATCCCAGCAATGGGCTCAATTTCAGGTCATCCATGGTCTGAATGGAAGTGAAATACTGGAGGAAGGATACTAATGGTCTAAACTGATTCTTACAAACACTTTAGTGATTCAAATCTTCCTAATTATGGAATTGGGTGTTTTTCTGTATTCAACTCTTTTGTAGAATCATAGAATATTTTGGGTTGGAGGGGACCATTAAAAGTCATCTAGTCCAACACCCTACAAAAAGCAGCGATATCTTCAACCAGATCAGGTTGCTAAAAGCCCTGTCCAACCTGACCTTGAATGTTTCCAGGGATGGGGCTTCTGTCACCTATCTGGGTGACCTGTTCCGGTGCTTCACCACCCTCATAACAGAAAATTCCTTCCTTATATTATGCCTGAACATACTCTCTTTTAGTTTAAAAACTTGTCCTATCGCAACACACCCTGCTGAAAAGTCCGTCACCTTTCCTCTTTTGCTGCTAGGTTTGTTGGACACCCAGCTGGTGTGTCTTCTCTTGAATTCATTTGCAGACATCTTTCTAGCACCCAGCCTCTCCTGGCTCATATCTCAAATGAGGATAAGCTTCGAAGCCCCTGCATACTGACATGCACCTACCCTGTCTCAGGAGGGGCCTCCCAGAGATGTGAGGTCCAGTCAGCTGCAATCACAATCTTGTAATAAAAGTCTAGTTCAGAAAGATCCACAGACCCTCTGCTCTGTGTAACCACAACCCACAAAACACTTTGCAATCCACTGTAACAAAGTAAAGACCTTTATTACATTTAGACTTGATTCCCTGGTACTCTTCTTGGAAGCAGTTCTGCTGGTTTTATTACTTAAGAGCTATTAAAACCTTAACCACTGCATGGAGGGACTCACTCCAGCTTTAAACTCATCCATAAAACTTTGAATGGGAGATCAAGAACTAGTTTTTGGACCTAACACCCCATCAGCTGAGGAATGCCAGAATCAGGTCTTGAATTTGTCTTTGTCCTGGCTGAGTGAGCAGACAAGTTTGAGAGATGCTGAAGGGCAGGAACATGACTTGTAATTGAATTCCTTGTGCTTTTCTTTGCTGATTATAAGGAACGACATAGAGTAGGAAGCCACAGTGCCATTTCCTTCTCCCTTGGGTCAGTCATGAGTCAAGCCATCCACATACCACCCCTTGTTAGATTAGGAAGGAGAAAAGTTGGAAGGAAAGTCACTGTGTGAAGAATTAAGGAGAGCAGGAACAAGGACTGAGGTGAACCCAGGTACTGACACAAAAAAACCCCAAACCCAGTCCAAGGATAACCCAACACAAATCCTGAACCAGTCTAAATTTGGCATGGTGCTGGAGGAGAAGAAGCATGCATTGGTAATCAGCAGGTTAGCACAACGGCATTGTACTAGGTCAGCCACCCTCCCCCAAGAAAAATCTCTCTGAAGCATGAATGCAAAACCAAAACAAGCTGATATGGTGTAATGGAAATGGCACTGGCCAAAAACTTCTACAAGGGAACTCCCTATGCCGCTCTGTATGTTGCTCAGATACTGGTGGTGTGTGTAATACAGAAGCTAGCTCAAAGCCTCTCATTATTTTTGCTTTTTTTTATTATAGAGTCAAAAAAATCTGGCTTTCTCAGTTCACTGCTAGTTCCAAAGCAGAACTTCCTCCTGCTCCACTCGGCCACTGAATTTTTAATATTTCCTCTTTGGAAAATGTCAGGAGTCTCAGCAGGGTGTGGGTTTCTGCTCTAATACAGCTCCACCGGGGCTGAGCAAGTCTGGGGTGTCATGGGGCAACATTTTGGCCTTTAAGAATATATTCTCTCTACTCCCCCCACAGAAAAAACAAGGCGAGGGGGGGCCGGAAGCATTTTTTCCAAAACCTGAGGAACAAGCCTCATAAATCATCCATTTATAATGTTTCTTCCTTTCAGCTGAAACAATGATCCCGGTACATTTTCTTTTAAACTTTGCCTCCCAGTCAAAGTGGCCACTTACTTTGTTGTCCAAATTTCTAGCGCAGTTCGAATCCTACAATGTGTAATCTCAGTAGGGTTATCAGTTATGTCATGCATTACACAGCCTCCAATCAGCATAGTGGGAAACAACATTTTCATTTAATACCAGGAGAAACAGTGGAAGTCAGCGATTGATACCAACACAATGATGGGAAAAAGTGTCCAGAGGTGCTACTCACATAATCTCACTTTACAACATCTTGAAAATTCAATAGAAAGGACTTTGCTAACAATACCAGAATGACATACCACTGATTATTGTTCCTAAAGCTCTTAACAATAAGAAAGCTCTCTAAATATATCTCAACAAAAAAACATACAACAGTTTGTTTCTTCTTTTTTTTTTTTTTCCTTGCAAAGCACATAGTATTAGTCAACAATTGCTGTGTGGTGTGAGCCCATTAGGGCTGTTGGCTAGTTATGTTCTGGGAACTAAGCTCTTGAAAGATCTATTTTTCTTTTTTAAACTTGCCTAACAATTGTATCTTAAAACAATCCTGGAAGCATTAAGTATCCGTAACCTGCAAGGACCCACTCTAACATATTTTCTTAAGAAATAACTGACTACCCTTGCATTTTATTCAGTCACTTCAAAATTCAGCTGTGAGAAGTAATTTTTAGCTCAGAGCAGAAATGAGAACCCTTTTTAAGGACCAACTGTTTCTTGTTAAGCCTCTGGTCTCTGCAGGCTTGGGTGAGTTCTCCAAACTACACGTGAGCGCTTTCCTGGTTAATCTCTCCCCAGCAGCCAGTCCCCAGCTTAACATGACTTCAAGGAAGGGTTAAAATGCAATTAAAGTGAACATTAAATACACCATGACGTTTCCTTCAGAAGGAAATTTGAAATAGGCAAATTTACTGCTAACCCCACACTTAAGAGGTTGAGCTTGCAACTTTTAATACTTAGTAGTCAGTCTCTGCTACAGAAAAGCCCTAAAAGTAATTCATTGCTCAGTACCCTCCAAGAGCAGCAACTAACTTTGGGACTGTGGCTGCTAACACTGAAGCACAGAAGTTAAGCCACATAGGGGAGTAAAAATCTTCCACTTACTTTGCAGGGGCAGGCCCATTGTTACATTTCATTACAACTTTATTGTTCAACACCTTCAGAGTGTATGGCCATCCAGAAACTCATTGGTAAAAATTAAATAATAATATAAATTTCTTTGATATTGTTTACATTTCAAAAGCAAACCAAACTCATAAATGTTGCTCAAATCTTCACTGCATTTATACCATTAAAAAGCCAATGAAAGTTCCCCAAAAATCATTAGCTGAAGTAAACATTGAATCACATTACTGAGTTAGCAATGGAGAGTTTTTGAATGAAATAAATGTGTCGTGCTTGAGGATATTGAGTGAAATATCCACTGGATTTTCTTTTATTACATGCTTTTAATCTCTCTGTTTATTATTTAAGTGGTTAATAAGCAATTCCTGAAACAGATCCAGAAGGTGTCTTTAGCAGCCTGACTGTCAGCTCACACTGTCGAAATATGTTTTCCACCAGGCCTTTGCAATCCTAGCTTGATTTCACCTTAAACACTTTTTGGAATGATTATTTTTGTTCCCTGAACTTAGACATTAGTTGTATAGATTCAGTTAAGATTTGTTTGCCATTGATATAAACAGCATTTACTGGGTACAAGATATATCAGAAGGAATAATTGTAACTTCTGAAAACGCTTTAGGATGATCAAAAGAACAGAGCAAGAAAATAATTGTGAGAAATCTAACTTGAGCGCTGGCCACTTGACACTGCTTTCCCTGTGGCATCACCACACAGTGTTTGGTATTGTCTACCAATAAACCCACATTTCATTAGAGAAATAGATCCATTATGCACTTTGCTTAGAGACTTTTTTTTTTTCCCTTCACCACTACACTGTGGGAGTCATGCAAAGCACCTTCCAGTATACTTTGTGGAACCTGGTATTGAACCAACCGCCTGATCTCTATCAGTTGAATATATTTACATAAACCTTTCTATTAAGCATTAAGGAGGATTTTGCTTTCTTATTCTTTCTCTGATATTTAAGTGTAGTCTTTGTTAGTGGTATTACCTCACATTGTAACCTGAATTAACATCAGCTAAATTAGGGGCTGAAGCTCCAAAAGGCAGGAGTAGAAATAATCCTGGACTTGACATAGTTTCAAATGCAGCCCTGCACATTTTGCTGCTTTTCACTCTCCCTGATTTTATATAATTACAATATTTACAGATAAGTATTATATGCTATAATAAGCACTTATATTAAAGTATTGCATATAATTGCATACATACTTATGCAACTTAGAGATAGGGTTTATTGCTCACCAAAGGGACAGCAGCAACCACACTGGCTGTGATTAACCCTGAGAATAAGGAGATGCCTTCAAATTACACCAGGGTGGAAGGTGTGGGGGTCCACATGCCTGTGCAGGGTATGCGCTCCTGCACGGAGATCAGCACAGAGCAACACGTGGCAGAGCTGGTGGTTGTTGTTGTTGGTTGGTTTTGAAGTCAAGTCATAGGAAGCTGCTTGAATGGCTGGAGCCAGAGCGTCTCTGCAACAGGCAGCCAAATACAAAAAAAAAGCACAGAGGGCTATATCAGTGTTTAATTACTTCGGTGTTTTTAGAAATGTTTTTTTACCTCTGTTGAAAGGCTCCAAGTTGACAGTACCAGAGAGTGGGTCTGATGTTGCCAGAGACTCCTCATTTAACCAGGATCTGGGCGCCTTTGAGGGTGTGGGGCAAAATACCAAACTCTCCAGCCATAAGAACCTCCTCCCAGTAGAAACCTTTCCCAAACCCAGTCCTGGGAGCAAAAGGTCTCTGCTTCAAGGGATGGAGTCCTGACTTAGAGACATCTCACAGCTGAAAACAAAGAGCCAAAGTACTTTTGCTGAGAGTATTCACTGTGCCATATCCCCCATGTCCTTGCCTGCTGGGGAGGTGGCTGGTCCCAGCCCCATTGCAGCACAGCTGGGACGTTCTTCTAGAGGTGTGTAAGTCACCAGCAGCTCTGGCAGGAGGATGGGATGGAGCCTCAGTGATCACAGCTCTTGGTTGGGCACGCTGCCTTGGACCCGTGCTGCAGCCCAACAGCCGCTCTTACATGTCTGCAAAAGTATGTACCCTGGTGACCACACAAGTAAACACGTGCCTTGTGAGCTACATGATTCATATGTGATTTGAGGTTTTAGGGGCAGAGATTTTTGCATTGTTTTAATACTATCCAGCACGCTTGAAAGCACTATCCAAGAACGCAAAGCCTGTACGTAAATGATTTTCCAGTATTACTATTATATTTATGTCTTCTTTTTATAGCTCGGCCCAAACGTTACAGTGAGAACTGGCATAAGCTCTTCAACAACAAAGGTAAAAAGCTTAACTGAAGCTTTAAATCCTGCTGGCAGCGCTGCAACTCTCCGCATGAGCATCAGAAACGGTGGGACGGCAGCAGACGATGGACGCACTTTTTTTTGTTCTTTGCAGATCTATCCCGTGCTTGCTTGTATGCGCAATATTTCTCATCTGTATCAATGTATCTAACATGTGAGAAATAAAGTGTGGAAAACTTATTTCAGCTGCGTTTCACGGGCAGGCTCTTTGATCAGCCGGTGCCTTGAGTGTTATTCGGCACACAGGAAAACGGACAACTTAGGTAAAGAGCTCGCCGCCACTAAACGGCTGTCGACGTTGCCAGCAGTCATTAGGCAGCCTTTGGCTTTGAAGGAGAATATCATAAGGCAGGGGACAAACTTCCCCTTCCCTTGCACCGGGGCAATATCTCTGTTACTGCCCCGATGCTCTAATCCATGGCTAAACCTCACAGCAACTTGTGACTCTAAACAACAGCGAGAATTTAGTCACAGCCTGGCTTGCATTCCCGATTGCAATTTTGTTTAGAGGGTGTAAGGAGAGGAGAGAGTGCTGCGAAGGCTTTTTCTTTGCGTTGTGGGTGATTTCTTTTCCTCCCAAGAGCAGCGCAGCCACCTCCCAGCTCCAATTGCCGGGTGCTCTCTCGCGGCTGCTCAGGGAAGTGCCCACGGTCCCTCCTCCAGCTCAGATCAGCTCGAAACTGCTTAGGAAGATCCATCTTTACCTGGAAGTAACTCTGGGCGACTGCAAAGTCCCCAGTGAGAGGTTTTCTAAATGTAATTGGACTCTATAGCCCAGTACACAAGCACTGGGCTACTGCCGCTCCTTACTGGGCTGGTACTGGGGAGCAGATTCAGATTTTTACCTAATTATTGTCTCCTAAGGAAAGGAGCTAAGGAAAAAGCAGGAGCTAAAGCAGGTCTTGCAGGGCAGAGGTATCACTGATCCTTGTGCCAGCAGCAAGTTTCTCCCTGTTCGCTGGTAGCTACCATAGAGAATTTGAAATTCTGCTTTACCTTCTCTTTCGGTTGTGCCAATTACAAGAAACAGGGTGCACATGAATGTGCAGAGTGTTATACATGAGCCAGACACGAGCACTGCAGAAAGGCTGCCTTGATTCATTGCACTCATATGATTTTGGCTGCAGTAAATTCACTCTCCTGCTACAGCGTGCAATTTGAGGGTTTATTGAGTACTGGTGCAAAGAGAAGGAATCATCAAAGTCTAGATAATTGCAGGTTGTTTTTTTTGCTTCCACTGTCATTGCTTTCCCAGCTATTGTCTCATTGCTTGAGAAAGCATGGCCAAGTACCTCTCATAAGAAATAAAATATTAACCAAGTAAATTTTATTCCCTCTTCTATTTCTTTTCCTTGTGGCAGAACTTACTGTTACATATGAGTCTTTATAGTCTCCAGGAAGTTTCAGTTTCATCTCCTATTTCATCGTCCCTTTATTCAGTGTAGTCTCTGAAAAACAGTACACAAGATCCCATCCTCTTTTTTTTTTTTTTTTTGCTAGCACCCAAACTCTTGGACTCTTTTTGTTGGGGATGGAAACTTAACACCTCTTCTTCAGCAGAAGGAGTTTGGTCTGTGCAGTCCCTGGAGAAGTTTTCGGATCACTCCAGCAAGCACCAGTCCGACTGCTGGGAGAACACCTTCTCTTCTTAGCCTTCCACTACCATTTGTCTCCCTGCTATCCCCATGTTTCAGTTCCCCTAAAGATCATCCAGAGATCATTGGCCACTTCGGAAAAGACAACTGCTCCTTCACAGTCGAAATCTGAGCTTGCACATATGTTTAAAGTTAAAGTAAGGTCTTCTTCCCAGAAATGCTTTGTGAAGTTCTTCTCCAGGCGAGTCTTTTCCAGTAAGATAGTGTCTCCTTGCCTGCTATTTTGCTTAGTCTCACTTTTTTATCTTCCTTGTCGAACTTAAATGTCGCCATTCACTGCTAGCAGATGTGGTTTGGGATTCCTGCATTCTTTTATGCCTTTATTTCAGTGCTTTCATCACAGCTTCTCTTTCAGCTAGGTGAATCAAAGGCCTTTCCATAGTCCAGTCAATGCAAGCTATACATGATGGCTTGTTTTATTTGGCAATCTTCTCCAGTATGTGATTCATTGTCTGCAGGTGATTCATAGTTAGGAAATTACTTCTGAGCCCTGCCAGTGCTTGTGGTTGATTAAAGTTCAGAAGTCCCTGTAGTCTGTTCACCAGCGCTTTTTTGTCAACTCAAATATTTGTGTGCAGTAAAGAACAGTAAAAAGTGGATGTGCTATTGACATGAGCAATTTACTTGAATGTTTGCATCTTTAGAATGTTCTACCAAAATCTCTAGGACTGGCATGAAACTGTTTCACAATGCCTGACTAAATGAACCATGTTTTACAAATAAATATCTGTCAAATTGTTCAATTACTTGAGATTCAGTCATTAAGCAATAAAATAAAGCAGTAAATAGGAGACATCTGCTGCAAAGTGCTACAGAAACACAAGCATCTTTCTCAAGTTACCTTCTTTGCATTTCGGTGTAATGATTCACCAAAAATGTCTTACCCAAGGCAATCAAACACTAGAAAATTGTCCCCTGCAAAACAATACTGGCATAGCATGGTACCTTACCCAAAGCAAATACAGCTTGATGTCTCGGTGGAGGCTACCTAGGAACAAACTGGTTCAGTTGACATACTGCGATGTTATTGGGTGAGACCAGATGGTTCAGGATACTGAAAACCTGAAGGAAAAATAGTATTGCAAGTCATTGCTTCCGATCTTGAATTGATTTTTTAAAGATGTAAATGCTGCCCTTCCATTGAAAGATAATATTTCCTGTAATGGCTGAGAGAGAACCCAGCTTTCTCTTTATATCAGAGGTGCTTGTAGGAATAACATTAACACTCAAGGCAGGGATGGTCAAGGAGTTTAAAATCTGAGTCCCCATCAGGACTGCCACTTTGCCCAGAAGAATGAGGGCCTTTTTGGCAGCATCAGCCTACAGCGTTTACCTAGAAAATGGATTTCCAAGAATACAAATTGAATAAAATTCTTTTGGGAATGGCAGTCAGATAACAGCAGATTTAAGGAGTTCTAGCCTCTTCCCTTTGCTTTCAGGCAGCTCAGGCTCCTTGCTTCTTCTAGAGTGTCGGTTTGCAGGGCAGTGCTGGATTCACATTTCTTTGAAAAAGAAAATATTTTTAAAACTTATCTTGATAGTTATAGAATTTCCTGTGAAAGATACATTTTTCCTGCCAAAAGATTCCTACAATGCTCAAGTAGCACTTCAAAACCGGTAAAGCTGGAATGACACTTGCATATTTTACTGGTAATGGAGCATAGTAAAAACAGAAATGGAAAGAATATTCAAGTATCCAAAGCTGCATTATCACAGAAATATCAGCTTCTTTCAGACCTTTCTCTGTATAACATTTCAGCACTAGCAGCTCTACCTATAACTTGGCTCATGGATTGTGTTTAAAATTGTAATTACGTGTATCAAACCCATATTTTGTGAAGGTTTCAGTGTATAATTCAATTTTTTTTCTCTAAACACAGACCTTGTAAATTCTCTGTGCTTCAAGTTGCAACAGTTTCTCTGTAGATACCTCCAATTACAGGATTTGGTAGTTTTTGCCAAAAGTGAGGTTTCAAATACCTCTCTAGTAATTTTTAGTTTCTTTCCACGGCTCTCAGAAGCCCGAGAAGCTCCAGCAAAGTGCAGTGTGTGTTTTAAACCTTCTCCCAGTAGGCTTGTTTACACAAATATTTTTGCTGAGTTCATTTTCTCTCAGGAGAATTTAGTTTGGATACGAAGTGGTTAAAAAAAAACAAACCTCCCCCAGGATTTGGTTGAGTATAATTGGCAGTAATTTAGTACGAATATTGGGACATCATGAAATGCAAAATTGGATTAAAAAAATAATCCTTAAAACAGGAGGTTAAGACTTTGGTTTTTTCCTTCTTATCCAAGAAATTGCATCCAGTACAATTTAAATAAAGACATTCAACAACTAGGAGCTGAACACTTGACTTGTAGCCACTGTTTAAACCTGTCTCAGAAGACGTAGAAATGCCCTTGCTTAGGAGAGATTTTTCTAAAAGCAACCAGCTCCTTTCTGCCAGCTGCCATGTGTGTTTGCAAGCCCTGCTGGCTCAGCAAACCTCCAGGTTAAATTTGCCCACAGAGATCAACCTACAACACTCCACTTTTATAAAAAAAAACCTACAGGCAATGACAATGAATTTGGCATTTTGTGCATATGCCGCACTCAGCTTTGAATTCCTGCCTCATTTAGCCAAAGATATTTGGCTTGGTCACTCTTCCTCTTTGATAGCT
Organism: Piaya cayana; assembly: GCA_013389865.1. Taxonomy (NCBI): domain Eukaryota; kingdom Metazoa; phylum Chordata; class Aves; order Cuculiformes; family Coccyzidae; genus Piaya; species Piaya cayana. The sequence goes on from WAAB01007109.1 coordinate 71,241, forward strand.
CAGATATTGGTGCACTTTGCCTTTATGCAACATGTGCTTTTTATTTTAGGCTATGCAAAAACTATTTCATGATGCTAGGGAAAATATATCCCCCACACATCCCACGGTAAAAAGGATGGTAGTCGTTTCAAATTGGTGTCCACTCTTCCATGAAAAGCACATGCATATCAAGCTGATAATGTATTTATTTCTAGTGAGTTTTTTATGGTTCAGATGCCAAAAGAAGCACAGAATACACCATGAGTGGCAGAAGGGCTTCCAGAAGGAGCCATGCCTCTAGCTGATCTATTTCTTGACTGTCTTTTTAGTCAACCTGAAAATGTCCAAAACAACAAGTCTCAAAAGACAAAGCATAGATACTGATAAAACACAAAAATGGTGTAGTTTTTCTTTTTGCCTGAAATAAAAATCAGAGCTATTATAAAATGTCAATGTTCCTGGTTCTGATATAGGGAGTCCTCACACATTGGGGAGAGAGAGGAGGCAGAACAATGATCTCCTGAAATAATACCCCATGTCACACTCGATCATGCACAAGGAGAAGTGAGTGGAACTGCACATGCAGACAAATGCCACTAGAGCTGATGTCCACGTGTGCCCCGGCTGCCCAGCTGTCGGAAAACAGTCAGGAGGTTAATGGCATCAAGTGCTGACCAATCCCGCTGGCATGTTCTTAGGACATGTAAAAGAAGTGTAAAACAAAGAACTAACATGGTGAGATCTGTCCTTGAAAGCCTGAAGAGACTCCTTGGAAACAGCAACTCTTCAGAATCATTTACAAATTCTGCCCCATCTGTAAACACAAGAAACATCCTTAATGTAAACAGCATCCCTCGCTCTGAAAGTGCGAGGAGAAATGAACAGGAAGCAAGGCAGCAGAAGGAGGAATAAATCAATGACAGACTTTTATGAAACAAGACATCTTGGTCCTTACGCATATACTCAGACACCAAAATCGCTTATTAACTCCACATGGATCAAGCGAACTCATTGGAAAAGAGAGCCTAAAGAGATGAGGAACATGAAAGGAGCATCTAGAAACAGATGGGACATAACATTTTCAATAAACCCGAACATAGATGGGAATCTCACATAGCAGCAGCTAAACTACCTCGTGCTGTGAGCCCATCAAATTTCACAAGCTTAACAACATTGCACTGCATCTATACATGTGGATGAGAATTTGCAGAGGATAAATCTAGCATGTTATTTGAAGCTGATGATCTGTGTGGTTCAGCTGCAATACTCCCTCCAGGTTAATACAAGGCACCCACATGGCATGTTGCTGGAAGCAGCAGATTCTCAATGTGCTTTGAAAGCAGGGGTATAACGATCTGTCAAAGGTCTTGCCCAGTCCGTAGTTAATTAACTGATCCTAACATTTCCTTTCCCATTCTCTAAACTGTGAAATACTTGTTCTAAGACTGGATCTGGACGTCACTTTTAAATAAAGTAAAATAAAACATCCCTGGTGTCTGGTAGTGTTCCTTAGATATTATTTGTGTTATAGGAAGACCAAGTGATCCAAAAAATAAGACCAGAGTGAATATGTTCAGATCTACACAAATACAGTATAATTTACAATAAAGCAGGCAGAAATGATAAGAACTTCAAACACACATTGTTAGCAAGGCAGAGAATAAATCCCCCAGTCCCTTGATAGCACATGTACTGTCTTGTCCGTGCCACTCATTCATTCTAGGCTTTCTAATGTTTTCTGACGCCAAGAGAATGTTGTTTTTTGATCAGGAGCTGTTGTGTTGTGGATGAATACAAGTATTCACTGTGATGGAGAAGAAAAGCAATTTTGACCAGGGGAAGAAAATGTCTCCAGACGCAATCAGATTTTCCATTAAAAAGTTTGGTGTATTTTTACATCTGAGGAGACACTAATAGCCACCAATTAAACCTGACACAACAGATAATAAAAATCTATAGCTATCTCTAATATGTAACAGTGTCTACAACTTAATTACCTTAATCACATTCACCCTTACTGTAAGGCAGGCAGTTAATGACTGAGCATTCCACCAACATCCATCAAATGTTTGATAAAATGCACCTTTGAGGGAAATCTGCACTTAACAAGAATGCCATATTAGGCTCCAGATTAAGAAAGGAAATTAGTACACAGGGTCAAATCACTCTGGTGCTATTTACATTGGAAAGGAGCTCCCTAATTTATGTCTCTGTAAATATTCCCAGGGAATATTATCTTCACACTAGGTGCCAGCTGGAAATGCTGGGCCAGACTGAACAGCATAGGGTGTAAATCAGGACAGGACAAGATCTGTCCTCTGCATCTGAGGTTGATGAGGCAGGATTTATTTAGAGGACAAGTGCAACACTTCTCCTTTTCGCCCAAGCCCATATAAACTGAGCAGTGCTCAGGAATATGGATTTTTCTTCCAGACTTTATGAGACATTATCAGCTCTTACTATGAAGTCCTAAAAATGGTTCACAGGTTGGGTTGGTCCTGACTTTCCGTCTCCTCCAGTGCTGTGAGGTCAGCCTCAGCTGGTAAGCAAGTGATGAGCATGGTGCTGGGTAACCTTTTCCTGCCTCAAAAGCTCTTCAGGACTCACCTTATCGCTCTGTGTCTTTGGGGCTCCAGGTGATGTCAATGACTCCTTCACTATATTTTTGTTGTTGTTTTTTCATGCAGTTCTGACCAATCCAAAGCAAAAGGGCAATGCCAAAGCAAAGAGCCCCACATTCAAAGCAGAGCTGAGGTTCTGCCATGAATGATTCCCAGTAGAGGCATTTTTTGGGTCACCAAGTCACCTCCAAGGATTTTGTTTGTGAGGTGCTTTGGTTAAGTCAGCAGAAGCTCTGCAGTGCAGGAGGTGCTTGGGAGAGAGAAACTTACATTTTTCACTCTGCATTTCTGAATAAAAGGCCTCTGCCGCTTGGACTCAAGGATATTTTTGACAAAAGATAGCTCAGAGGAAGTATTTCAAAGAGGAATTCTGGATCACTACACGCAGCATTATTCTCCCAGTTCAAGTGTTAGCAGGATTTATGGTATGATCATACCTTCAACTCTTGCTACCACAACTGCTACGTCTACCCAGTCATTAAATACTGGATTTCTGGAAGAGCTAAGAGCCTTTCATAGTGAAAAAAAATTAAAGGATCCTCATTTCACTGCTGGGGAAACAGAGAAAGAGAGTAGAGACTTACTGTCTTCCCAAAATCCCAGTCTGTGAAATGTACATACTGGAAAACCACAATGCACATTAGAAAAAAAAAAAAAAGATAAAGGATCTAAGAAAGCTTAAACTGTTTTATAGAAACATTTATGCCCATCAAAACAAACATTTCATCCCAGGCCACTGCCACTGCAGGTAGCTGCTAATTAAAATCTGGTGTGCTATGGCTACTGTCTTTAAAACTCTGGCCAGCATATGTTTTACTTTTCTTCTCTTTTTTTTTTTAGTTTCTGAGCTTGTCTGATTCAGGTTTATGTTTAAAGATTGAGTTTAATAAGCTCATACGATATATAAAGAGATTATAATGTTTTATTTAAAAAGATTTCTGACAACATGTCTACAAGAAACATGACCCAAACAACACTGCCTTGTAATACTACCTCTTAAAAATTCCTGACCTCCCACTAAACACTCCTGCAGACTTCCCTGCTTCGCTCCTCACTGAATATCTCATATATGTCCCCTATAACATTACACAGGAGGAAATGAAATGGGAAAGTCATCAGCCTAGACAGGTAAACAACAGCAATTATCTAGCACTGTGTTATTTTCTCTTAGTACTGACAAAACGCACAATGAAGGGCTGGGGATCACACAAAATGTTTTGAGTTCCCTGCAACATTTGGTGCATCTTCCCACTTCTTAGAAAATAGGCCACTAGGAATATGATGCCTTGGAAAAGGAGAAATGACACAGACTACTCCGTGTATATAGGGTGCAGTGAGTACAGGCAAGAGAAGTAGAAGAATGAGAGGTGCAGGCAAGAGAAGTATCAGCACAAGCATGAGGAATGCAGTCCCTCTGCTGTCTGCCACAGCTTACAGGAGTTTGGGGCTTGCACACTCACAGTGTAGGTGATGCTGATGCTGCCTGCACACCAGAAGGACTTTTGGGGGGCTCCTCCACTCCCATACCCCACTCCTGCACATTGTGTTCACTATGACAGAGGTTTTCACATCTGCAAGTGGTCCTCCAGGATGCATGCGGTGCCTCCTCTCCAAACAGCATGACCGATGCTCCCTCCCTCCTCATATGACATGTGAAGGTTGCCTTCCTTCCCTGCATTACATCATCTCATAGAATCATAGAAACACCATGTTGGAAGAATCATAGAAACACCATGTTGGAAGAATCATAGAAACACCATGTTGGAAGAGACTCACCGGATCATCGAGTCTAACCATTCCTATCAAACACTAAACCGTGTCCCTCAGAGCCTGTCCCTTAAACATCT
>WAAB01007109.1:75863-105537 GCA_013389865.1 Piaya cayana
TGTTGTATTGAGAAAGCAATTTACCCGTTTACAGTTTGTGTCAGTATGGATTTCATGTTTGCTGAAAGGGACTTACTTTCCTAGGTGGATAAGAGGGGGATTATTTGTTTTTTTATTCCTTGTGATAGGGTTTTATAACTTCAGGAGTGTTGTAGTAAGAGAGCTTTTGTGTGAGCTCAGCCCACAGCACGCCAGCAGCTACTCACAATCACTAATAGGTAAAACTAGTGCGGGATTTTAAAGCTTTTAACAAGACCTTGTCTAGACTGGTATTTAGTGGCAATACAATTAAATCATACTGCAAAAGGAAAAAACAGAGATTAAATTATTTTAATTACCTTTTGAAATCACTCCTCCTCCGTAGAGGTCAGACCTTGGTCTGATTTAAATCAGAGCACATCAGGTGTTTCTCCACTGACGCAGCAGCAGTGCAGAGGTTAGAAGGATCACAGTGTTGGTCTGTAAGACCAGCTAAAGCCTGACCTGTATTACAGCTATATTTCCCATAAATTAAGAGATATTCTATTTTTTTTAACCTGCAATCTTTGCCAAAGGAGTACCACAGCTTAGGGTGGTGACTCAGGACTTGATTTGAAATTCCCAGGATGTAGACAGTGGCCATAAACCTTTGTGGGATGTATGGATGCATTTTGCCTGCTTACTCCACACAGGATCTCCTCATCCTCACATGCTGCCCAGCAGACCTGAGATGTGGAGCGAAGGCCAAAAATTGTTCTGCTGAAGGCAGATTCCATTGTGCTCCCACCAGTGACTGATAGGAGGCTTTAGCATCTATTCGATGTGGCACCAACCCAAGGACCATTTCATCTCTGAAACAAGTTTAAGATCCCCAGCCCAGAGTGGGAAGTGGCTGGTCCCTGTATATTTCTCCCATATCATCCCATTTATCCTTTCCCTGGGTGGGATAAATGCTGGGTGGGATGACTTGATGGCATTTCTTTGCTCCTTGGGCTTTTGCAGCCCTCCACATCAGATGCATCTCCAATGTCTTATACTCTTCCTCTAGATAATTAAACCTTCATTTGTTGCTTCCTTGAGACTCCAGATTTTAAAACTATATGGGTTTTTTTTCTGTTAGGTTAGGATCGCTTCCAACTTCCAATCCCCAATTTAGATTACATGCTCAGAAACTAACTCCAAACATTTACTGCGTTTGAAGGTCACAGTGCTATTGATTGATTTCCAGTTATAATGTATGTTGTCCTAACATGAGTTAAAAACATTCTGGGCTAAATCCAAAAATGCTGGGATCAAAGCATCTGGACTTGTTGCTTTCATGTTTGGCACATAAAGGGGCTGGCAGTCACCAATGTGGTCTTGGCTGGGCTATAGTTGTTTTCATTCTCTGATGTGAAACAGTTGGGAATCACAGACCCTCCAACAGTTATAGTGGACTAAATAAAAATTGGCTTAATAACCTGCCAAGCATTTGAAAGTGCCAGTCTCCACAGTTTTTCACAACTTATTGGCTATGGCATGTTTTCCTTTTCATTTCTCTTGTTTGTTTTTTTTTTCCTTCCTCGCTTGGTTTTTGGTTTTTTTTGTTAAAGAAAGAATTTTCTATAAAATTGTACTTCTTCAGTTGGGTATTTGAAATAGGTAAACTCTTCATCTCATCAGACTCAATTTATCATCTTTGATCTGACTTCACTCATTCCTTTAGCTGTATCTGATATTTTCATTTTTGCAAAAAAAATTATAAAAACATTTTCCCTATCTAACTTATCATGTAAGAAAATAAACAAGGACTGAGTTCTTGGCTAGCCAGCCTTAAAGATAACCCAGCACTGCATCTGCACATCAGCTTTTCACTTTCAAATTCACTTTAAACAGATTATTCCTAAAGTTTTTTTATTAGTTTCCCTAAAAGTCTTCTATTTATATTTGCTGTTTATAAAATAGCATCCAGAGCCTGGATCCATTGCCGTTGTGCAACAGGTCCTCCCTAGTCAAAAGCCATCAAGCTCTCAAGACAAACAATGGAAATACTTTACAGATGGGAGCTGTTTTACAGATGGCGTATGGGGGCAGGAGAGACGCGAAGGTTGGAGAGCGGAAGAAATATGGATGTTGGCCATGGCTGCGAAAGAAGCCAGTGGCAGAGCCAGGCAATTAACCCATGTTCCCATCCAACTGCTCCCCTATTAATTAATTTTCTCCTCTTGTCCTTTTCGAAGATGTATTATATTTTCTATCCCTCTTCTCTCCCGTTTCTGGAAAAACAATGCATGGGCAATCAAAAAATCTAATTCTTCATGTGTGTCACACATGGTTCAGTCAGTTTGTCTCATTTCAAAGAATTTTGGGTTTGCCTTGGGTCTGGTGCTCTGGAGCAGACAGGGGGGCTGCCCATGGCAAGGGCACATTGGGGCAGTGCCAGAGAGGTTAGTGCCTCAAAAGTAAAAGAGCTGCTCCCACTATTTCCAGCTGGGTAGTGGCATCTCATTGCACATTAGACTGAGGTTTACCCTTAGACAAGTTTTAGTGTAGCCTATCGGTCAGAGAGAGCAATGCTACCTCTCTCACTTCCCACTCTTGACAGCTAATCCACAGGAAAAGGGAATTTATCGTGGCCCCATCAGCAGTCCAGCCTTGTGCTAGACATTGATGTTCAAGATTGATGCAGTAAGTGTTCCTTGATCCGTCCCTGCGTGGCTTTCAGCAAGCATCTCCCAAGGGACTGTGTACTGCAAAACCCTTTTCAGCTGCCCAAGCTGAGCCGAGATTCCTTGAATTCATGTAACTGATATCACAGGGAAAAAAGGGAGATAAAGGGCTGTATGGTTCTCAACCTCTGAATGATGAGCAGGGTCTGCTCTGACCTTTAAGCAGCTCATTTTCAACATCTCTGTGAGCTTCCAATCAGTTCTGGGACGAAAAGACTTGGATTGAAGAGAGACTAAAACCAGCTAAAACTAATGTTCTAGAGACAGTCAGGACATGAGGGATGAAGTGTTTAAGTAAAAGGATGATTTCAGTTCTGGCGTCTTTAGCTGGGATAGATATCTCTTTAGGATTTGTAATAGTGAAAAAATGAGTCTACTGCTAAGAAAAAAAATGCTCAGCATAAAAAACCATATTTGCCATTAATATGTAGTCTGGAGACATCTAAAAGTGAGATTATAGTAAAATGAATATAAATTTGACCTGCTAAAGAATTTTAAGGGCTTTTTTGTGTTCAGGTGAAACATTATCAATTGGTGCTGTGTGTGGCTATATTTATACAGTTTGCTTTTCATATTGCCATTAGAAAACCCTACGCACATTCTTTCCATGTAAAATAATTTTGTAAAATAACTTAGTCCAACAGTTACACCTAGTCTGAGTATCAAAGATTTTTTTTTCTTTTAATGTTTTGATTATAAGTGAGTAAATGAGCATATGTGCAATTATATTTTGGGTGCAATAGCTTCAGCCACCATATTTTGGCATTTTATTTTATTAGCTAAAAGCTCACATATGGTTTCCATGTTTCCAATCTGGCTTTAAGGATGCAGTGGCTGAATTAAGCAATGTTTCTCCTCACTCCAATTCCCTTAGATATACTTAAAAAGTCCATTCAGATTATAAAAAAAGTAAATTAAGGTTTATAATATTCAGAAGGTGGCCCATGGTAGTGACTAATACAGCGCTATCTTGTAAGTGGCCTTGCACCCTGCAGAAACTGTTAAAAGCCATGTTTCATAGTTAAAAATATTAAATCACTCCTATGATCCTGTGGGGCGGAGTCATGCCTGAATGCCAAAATATTTCCTTTATGAACAATGATGCCATTATACCTGCACGGGGGTTGCCAGATAATGGGTCACCCTGTGTGGCCACCAGGATTTCAGGTCCTCCCGCACCTCTTGACATTGGACTTAAGACTTGGGGCTGACTTCGAGAGCCCCTGTTCAACTCAGTCCAACAAAGCTGAGAAAAATGACCTGAGGGAAGCCATTTGATGCATCGCCGTGAGGGTGATCAGCAGGAATTGAGCAGTGGATGGGACAGGGGTCTGGAAGCAGGGCACAGTTCCAGGGAGGGAATTGCTGAGTGGAAATGAGTGTCCTGCAGCCTCAGAAACAACTGCACTCAGGAGAAAAATGGGACCAAAGTACCATTATACATATACGTACATATATATAAGCCTGAGGAGGATTGAAAATGTGCTTATTTTCACATGGGAGATGTGATAGTTATCTCCCAAGGCACAGACTGTGGTTCTAAAAGGGTAATGAACAACTCTGTGTCTCATGGGGAGAGAAATTGCCTGTGTTTGCAGCAGAGATGTTGTGGCTTGGATGTTAGGGAAAGCTTCCCAACTGCAAAGGTCATGTAGCACTTAATGAAAAGAACAATGTTAGCGAGTCCCTTAGGAAAAGGTTTTCAATAACTGTGCAAGGAGGAAAACACGTCAGGGACTGTCTCATCATCGGTGCAGCAGCCTGACTGTGTGACCTCTCAAGGTTCCAGCCAACCCTGCACTTCTGTGAGCTCACACAAATGCAGCTAATGGCTGGAAGCACAGGAGCATGGGCTTTCTCTACTGCATAGAAGCAGATTCAGGATATAGCAACCTAAAACAACCTAAAACAACCTAAACAACCTAAACAATAAGCAAACTCCCATGGTCCCTTTTCTGATCTTCCTGATTTCCTTTGGCCTACACCTTTCTGCTGAAGTGGATGAGGTTCAACATGAGGTGGCATGTATGTCCTCCCACTAAGCATCCGTATTTGCTGCTGACAGTAGGAATCACATTAGGGTCTTCTTCAGACTAATGTTGTGAGCATGGCCGCTCTGTTTGGCCTTGACACGAGGTGCTCAGAGATTGAAATACTGTGATCCAATCTGTCCCACATGTTAGAGACATAAGAAAACAACGGGTAGGTGAATACTGAACTCAAACCTCAACCAGTTATCGTTGCTTGGGGGAGGGTGTGTAAGCTGCACTCTGCTTACAGTACTTACCAGATTTTTCATTGACCACTAAGCAACCAGCCCGGGTAAAGACCAAAGGATCAGAAATAAAGACTTGCTTCTCCAGGTCTTCAAGTTTCCATCTAAAGCCATCTTAATCCTGCAAAACATGCAAGTTTGAACATAAACCATATCCATAGGTACACTTAAGTATGGGATTAAATAGTTTGCTGAACAAGGTCCCTGTGTTACTAAGGCATTGGCTGCTAGTCTTGGCTCTTTTTTTCAGCTAAACTGAGATGGGAAAAGGTTTCTACACTGGGATGAAGCCAAATATTTTTTCTCTCCCTTTCTCTCTCCTTCCCTTCACCCCCAACCCTCATGCTGGCCCCCCTCCCTCCCCTCTTCCTCTTCCCCTCCACCCCCTGCCTCTTCACAAACAAGATACATGCCTGACAATTGTTTCTATCTTGCTGGTATCCTGGGATTTAGGTCTTTGTGTGTGGGAAATTCAAGACCAAATCTCTTCTCAGATGCATTCAGTTCTCTCACATGTGAGCTTTCCTGACCACTGGGCTATTTAAAGCAGGAGCATTCTTGTGATTTAGGTAAATCACAGACTAAGAAGTGGAGACAGTGGAAGGTACACTCCAAGTTCATCTGATCCTCCACAGAGCTTTGGTGTTGACAAGTGACTTTCTCAACTTTTATTTTAACTGAAGTATTCTAACCAACTCTAAACATCCCACTGATTTTTTAAAGGGTGGCCACTAGTTTATTCAGTTCTTCAGAGATACCAGACTCCCATAACTTTGCCTGGAATCACAAAGGGTGACCTCATCTTTTCTGAAAATCAGTTTTATGTACTGTGTTTGCAAACAGAATTACTGTCTGTGATCACTTTTATAAATGTAGACCTTGGAAGTCTTCCCTTCTTAGTACCAGCAAAATGAAATAATCAAAACATTGAGAGTTTGGAGAACAAGTGAATATTGTGTTGAAAATTCCACATAGTGCCTGGACTGGTCCACATGGACATGTAATCTACAAGATCACAAGATGCTTCAGCCCTTTTGCTGACACTTGAAAAAACCATTACGAGGCTTTATGAGGAAAACAAAGTAATGGAAACATCCGCTTAACAGGAACGTTTCCAATCACTGGTACTCCATTCATTACAGGCCTGAGTGGTTCCAGAGACAACAAAAAACTATGCATTGTTGCAATGCCAAGAACAAGAGAGGCAATACGGATGTTGCATTGCTTCTCACTCATGGCAATCTGAACTTTTTCATGCCCTTCCCATCTCGCTGCACTGTGTTCATCAGCCAGGAGGTTACTGCCATTGTCTCACTGGTGACCAAATGCCTGGTGTTGAGCAGGCGCTAGTAGGAGCATTTCAGGCTCCTTCCAGCCAGCTGCAGGTTGGGGCACTGGCACCAGAGCTGTGTCTGCCTGCACAGTTCCAAGAGCAACATAAGGCGCTCACTCAAGAGCAGGCAGACACTGTGCAGGATTTCTGCCTAATGCATTGTCAAGCTAAGAAGCTTTTATGGGAGGTAAAAGTTTTTATGGGAGGTAAAAACACAGCAGTCATTTAATTAACAATACCTCAAAGTCATTCCTTTACAGACCCTCATGGTTGAAGTTTTCCCAGGCCCACTGTATCCTTGTTAAAAATTGGACATTATTTAATCTTTGCTCTGTAAACCAGACTTAGACTATTTCCCCAGTGTCACTGCAGTGTAGCATTGTAGCCCAGACTCTCCAGCATGGTGAATATTTGAAAATGGCACCATATGTTACAGATATTTCAGAAGAACTTTCAAAAACTTTATCTCAAGGCCCAAGGAGACACATACAATGGTATCACACCATGTTCTTATTCAGAAAGTGATGCAGCAACCCTTCATCAGAGCTTACTTCCAACCTATGTCTAAAGGAGGGGAGGATGCCCCATTTCTGATTAGTACCCAAGAGACTTCTGCTCAAAATACTCACTGCTTCACCACATAAGGCAGAAATAATCCCACATTGTCCACTCTTACCTGCACTGAGTTCAGTGGGCCAATGGACCATAAGCAGGAGTAGGACACCGGCTGCCACAGCCTGATGTGTAAAGTCCACCACAGCCTACTGGAGTCATCAGCTTCTGTTTTTATCAATCCAGAATGGGCTAAAAAAATGGGTACATGTGGTGACATTGTGCAACTGGTATTGTTTTGACACTACACGTATTCCACACTAATGGTCTTGGTTGAGATGGGGGGGTACCCTTCTTTTTTGGCCTCTTGCAATTTAATCTTACCTAAAAAATAATGGAAATAATACATACCCACCTTATACCATACAGCGAAGGTTAGTGCTTGCAAAAACTATTTGTACCATTTTGTGTTTTGTGCAGTTTTTCTAGATCTCTTAAATGTAAGAACAAACAAACACTTATACACCTGGGAGTAGATATCTAAGTAGAGCTCAACAACAGCTTATTTTCCTTTTCTGACTGCTCAGCACCCACTATGGGGCCAGATATTAAAGTCAGTTCAGCTAAATCAGGGCCAGGTTTCCACAGAAACATGGAGGTCCAGAGGCTCCTATCGTGACAAATATGTACAGATTCATCATTTAACTCATCCTCCCACCCAGAAATGATAAAATGACATAGTAATAGAGCAGTAAGAACATCAGCTATTGATAACAACAGCAATGACCCTATGATGGAAGCGTAAACAGCTGGGAGGAATGTTGGCCATGGAGGGTGATTGCTCAAGTCCCCAGTGAAGACCTGACTGTTTGCTTATGTTCTTGCTTGGCAAGTAACAGCACTATCAAGATAATATTTAGTGTTTGAGTAAAGAGTATCATTTCTGACATGCCACTGATTCCTCAGAACATAAGAAAGCTGTTGGGAAGAGGGTTATGTCGTTGGTAACTGCCCTTCCTTGCAGACTTACTAGGTCTAACCCTGATTTATGAAGTGCGGCGCTGGACAGGATGTTGCCAGTGGAGCCTATGGACAGCATGTCAGCTCCAGAATTTAGGGATGACCTACTTCCTTCATGGAAATGGCTCTACACTGGACAGAAGATGATCCAAGCAGGTGTTTTACATCTCTAGCTTCTATGGTGAACTGAGTCTTTTAGTTTGACAGCTGCCAAGTGCACGTTTAATTGGATAGGAGAGAGAGTTGGGTGAGCAAAGCAGGGAAGTCCTGCCCATGGTCATATAAACACTCTGATTAATTTCCTTCTGCTATCATCCTTCCTGTTTTGCATTTCCTTTCCACAAACATTTCAATGAACCAAATTAACAGAAAACCAATTCCATTGTATCATGCAAAAGAGTTTCTAGAAAAGATTTTTGCACACACAAATACTTGTGCTGGTAATCAGGGGAAATAATGTCATGTATCAGACAAGCTGCATGGTCAGGCATTGGTTATCTAATCAAAATCTGAATATCAAACACAGAAGTAGTGAATAGTCACACCAAAAAAAGTCTCTCATGAGAAAAAAGATAATGGTATGGAATACAGTTGCATAGATCATCTACCTTTCAAGAAATTGTATAGCATGTCAGGGGCAACATTCATTGTATGTGACTGCTTTGCATGCCACATCTTATTCATAAGACCCTTTTTCCAACTCACACTTATTTGCTCACTGTTTGTAACACTATAACTTCAAAAATTCTTCCTTCCCAGTGCAAACATTCTTCCTGAGAGAGGCAGCAGCAACCCCGCTAAGATGCTTAAGAGGAGGTCAAGAGAAAAGCCATTTACCAGGGGAATCTCTCTCACTCCTTAAGACATTTTTATTACTACCTATGCACACAGTGTTCTCTCAGAGGCTCGATGAATAAATATACCTCTTTTGAGCAAACATTTATAATTCTATTTGAACATAGGGGAAGAACAGTTTCAGCTTTAAAATGATACTAGCACCATTTTTCCCAAGCTGCAGTTAAAATGAAAACATCCAGACAGACATTCAGCTTAAGGCTCAGGAAAGCATGTTTCTTTTGGCCACTTTCACTACAGAAGAAGAAGAATACCAATTTCACCTAAAACTCAAATTCAAAAGATTTGGGTTTGAGGGGGAAATACAAAAGGAAGATTTGTTTGTAAATGAATTACTCCGTGCATATCCATCCAAAATCATCAATGCAATTGTTCCTTAATAACAGACTTGGAAGACACTTAGAAACATTTCTCTTCCTTTGAACTTTCTGAAGGCAAACACAGTCCTCAAGCTGGTGATGTACTTGTTCATAGAGACTTCACTTGGAGCACAGGAGGGCTCTTTCCCTCCACCACCCAAACTCCAACAGATAAGGCTCTGGGGACACTCTGGGCTCAGCCCTCACTGGCAGAGCTGCCCCTTGGTAAGGAGCTTGCTCCCTTTTTTTCACCTTTTCACGACCAGATCTTAAATTCCCAAGGTCAGGGAACAGTTCTTATTTTATAAGATGGTGGAGTCATGAGCTGGACCTCTGGACACTATCTCAGCAGCTCTAGTAATGCCGGTTTCAATAGAACTCTTCACATACTAAAAGTTAAGCAGCGCTTAAGGGCTTTCCTGGCCAGGGACTGGAGGAGGGTAATTAGCCCTTTTAAGGATCCCCGTCCACAGAGCTGTGAGAAACTTCAAATCCCTCTGACTTCACTGGCACTTCAGGGCACTCAGCACCTTCCAAGATTAATTCCTTAAACAGGGAGAGGTCTAGAAACATATATATTAGCGCACTTTACATCTTCAGCTGCAGTAGGGCTCTTCTGGTGAGCCTGACAAAGGACAGATTATATGTTACCCCATGCCATAAACTTCAGCAATCTAAGAATTCAGAAAATACCCCATTCTATTACTCCCCTTGCTTTGACATGAAATATTAAACACCGCTTACCAAAGTAACATTATTGAACACAGATGTCTGCTATCACATTCAAATTGGTCAAGTCAATCTAGGTTTATGTATTTTCTTTACTTAAGCGTTTGTATAAACCCAAGTGTGCCCTGACAGTAACGATTTCTCAATATAGTATATTCAATTAAGGAGACAAATATGCATTTACATTTTTACTGAACTTGTTTCATGCACACACAAGCTCCAGCTCCAACTCATTTTTGACATTTGGTGGAAAATTAAGGAATAGAAAGGGTGCCACCTACTGAGTCACTCAGATATTTTTTAAGGCTGAAAATTTGTGCAAAATACAAACACACTCATTCCAGTTAAAAATAAACAAACGTTAAAGCAATATTTACAAGCCTGTGGGAAGATAGCCATAAATGCTGTTTATCTTATCAAATCACTTGGTGATTAGAGCTCTTACCAGGGTATAAGAGACGCAAGCTCCAGCTTGCTCCTGTTCTCAGCAGGTTTGAATCTATCTATTCCTGTGGAAAACCCGAGCAAAATGAATCAGTCTCCGTCATGACAGTCTGTGAATATCTTTGGTGAGCAATGGATGTGATGCTCAACACATGAGAATCTGGAAGCATTGCACCACCAATGCAAACCATTCCGTGGGACCCGCGTCACTTAGCAATCTCTCACTAATTGGAGATAGATAATGTCAAATAGCTTGCACATGGCCTATACCAAGCAGATGAGATTTAAGCAGATATCTAAATTTACAAACACTGAAAACATGTATCAAAGTTCAAGAATAAAGATTGGCTCTCAGTGCAACTTCAAAATCCAGTGTTGCTTTTTGATATCCAAAGTACAGGTCCAGTCTTTAAAATCCAGCAGTAGGAGGCAGGTATACCAAAAGTGTTGTGCTAGTTTTGCAGTCGCCTCACTTGGGGTGGATAAATTATCAAAACAAACCTTAATGTTGCCTTGGTGTCAGGCAGAGAAGCTGCAATTCATGTTTTTTCTTTAGTTGCAAAGGTACACGGCCTGCTTAGCCTTGACTTTCACAAGGTGAAGTCTACCATGTCTGTCAAGAGCTCTGTAAATACATCTTGAAGGAGAGGTCCACACATCTCTGATAAATCACGACTTTCTATCTGGTCTTAACAGAAGCTGCTGCTGAAAAAGCTTCTTCAGAGGGATGGGGCAAAAATTCAAGAAATCCTCCCGACTTGGCCACAAATGTAACTCTTCTCCTTTCCCTTTTGCAGTCTCTGTACTGACACGGTAGGATGTGCCAGGAACGGTTTGCTGCTTAACTTTCTTCCACAAAACCTACTTACGCTAATTTTCTTTGAAAAAGTTATAGTCATGAAATGCTACATGATATCAGGTGTGCCTTGTGTCAGGGGAATGGCAGGAAAAGCAAAAGCCTGAGATATTTTCATCTCTAACGAAGCAGGCCAGTTTGGGGACTGAAAAAGGTTAAGTTAAAAACTAAAAACCCACAAGTTTGGGCAATCAACTCGATAACAAATAAGACTTTCAATACCATGCTACAGAGGCACTGGAGTAAGTTAGTTTTCACTCATGGACAACCTTCTCTTCCATAATGCTCGTTCCCAAAGATGTGCCCAATACACCCCATGAATCCCTCCCTCCTGAGTGCAAGCTTGGCTCCACTGAGCCCTCACCGGACATGCAGATTGAGCTTTATCTTGCTGTTTGCAGATGCAGGCAGACCAGAGGTTTTCACAGGTACCATGTGTATTTAATGTTTGCCAAAATTTCTAGCATTAAGGACTGGTGTAGCAATAACATACTTGGGAAAATAATTGTGAAACATTAACAAGTCCTTATTGTTAACAGGTGTTTCTGGCAGAGATTCCTTCAGGGCAACTTGGACAACACAGCATAGTTGAGTTGGTAATGGCATTTTTCCCAGAGGGACCTTCAAAGTCTCCTGTGTGGTGCTTTGTATTCCTGGCAGCAGAGTCGGGAAGAAACCCAGTTTTCAACATCCTCCTTCATGCATACTCAAAAATAAAACATTCATTTATTGGCTGCAATGTTTTTCACATCTCCCATGACTTGGCACACGCTTATCACGTGATAGCTGTAGAGCAGGACACTGAAGCACCATTTATGTACTTAAGATAACAGGTGATACGCGTTTGTCCCATTTTAAATTCCTGAAGTGCTCAGGGGCTGTTTTCTCCTTGCACAAGCACTTACTAAGANAGAGAAGGGAAGGGAAAAAAAGGCAGCTGCTGTTTTGTGTTTTTTTAAAAAGAGAGAAAAAATTAACTGCAAGTTCACAATAATGGTATACTCAATATTTTTTAGAGTTTAAAAGATGGGTTTAAAGGGTTGGGTGTGCTGCCCCCAAGTCAAGAATCTCCATTATCCCTTGCAGATAGCCCATTAACCAATCAGTGACACTGGACTACCGAATTAATCTGCTAAACTTCCCAGGGGAGGGAAATCCCACAGCAGAAGGGTTTGCAATGAAAAAGCAAACCAAACATATGTCCACCAACCCTCTTTTCGAGACATAAAGACTCTTCAGGCACTTGACTTCCATGTTAACTTTTTAAGTAACACATCTTGGAGAAAAGATTCCCATTGGACCAGAGGGGAGACTTTGCTACAACAATAGCTGAGCTGGCAAACTGTCTCCTTTCAACACATTTTTGAATTTGTATTTTAACTGGTTTTGCCACGTTGGCAGCCAAAAATAACTATTTTCTGATCAAATTCACTAGTTCTTGTAAAAATTTTAACATGCTAAATGTGACTGTGAACAGTTCTAATAGCCCTTCAAAGTTTCTGCTCAAGCCCCTTGCTTTTGACAAGGTGAAGGGCTCCCAAAAAAGGCTTGAGCAGAGCAACGCTCTGGCCAGAGTGGTTCATTGTGAGGCTGCTCCTGCAGGAGTCCCATCCCTCATTACCCAGGAATACAGCCTTCACTTAATGTGATGTTATTAGACTCGCTGTTCTATGCTTCATATGTAGCCTTAAGGTTAAACTAATAATTAAAAGCAGCCTCCTCACATGCCTGGTAGTGCAAGGCCAAGATCCACAAGGGCTACCACAACATAAATGTCAAATACAAAAGGGAAAAAATCAGCAAAGCAACAGGCAGGAATTACCCCCACAGTCTCTGCTTCCACTCATCTTATTCTTTGTTAATGACATACAGCGAGGAATCCTGCCGCCTATCTTACAGGACGCATAAATCATTTAACATTGGATTTCTGGTTGAAAAAAGCTCCAGCTGCGAAAACCAGAGAATTTTCATTAACTCACTTTATAAGTAATTTATAACATGCTAAGATTTACAAAATAACAAAGAAATGACAGGTCGGTTTCTTGTTAATGAGAACTGGAACAACAAGGCAGAGTCAGTGGGAACACAGAGCATTTCCACCCCAAATACAGCTTCACTTTACCAGGGAATGTGCACTTGGTTAACTCCGGTGCTCCCATGCTGGAAAACCTCTGTGCCACCTCCAGAGAATGCAGATGAGACGACCCTTGAAGTTTCATGATTCTGGATGAACTAAAGACTTGCCAAATAGAAGGAAAACATTGGTGCAAAGTACATAAACTTCTGTAAACTGAAAAGCTGCAGATTTTAAACCATATTTGGCAAGAGGTCTGTGCAAGCAGTAAGACCATGTGAGCAGAGATGGATCTCATCTATCGTGGATAAACATGGCAGTCCTGGGGCAGGACCATCACCTTGCTTTGGGCTATGGTCTACAACTGATGCTAGTAGGTTGTATATATTCATTACATAGCTATACTAATTATATAGCTAAGATTTGACCTGTGAGGAGCAGCAAGCCTAACTCTTCAATCTCTAACATCAAGAAATCACAGACCCTAAAATAATTAATTGGTTTAATTACCATTAGGCCCTTGGAGTCACCAGAGGGAGACATGATCATGTGCCTTAAGCCAAGATGTTACATCTGGACTGCAAAAAACACCCAGTAGATGATGGCATGAAGCATTTTAAACATTAACTGTAATATCTGCACCACATGCAGCTTCTCAAGATGTTTTGCTGTCATCAGCTTACAAAAGATAAAGATTTATTGGGCTATTACTGAAAAGGAAGCTAGATGCTGCCAAATGGCATGGACAGTTAGACGACTAGTTGCTGACATCTTTATTCATATATAAAACAACTCAACTAAGATGTATTTTTTTAAAACTACCACACTTGGAGAAATTAACAAAGCAGTGCCTTATCATACAGAACTTTTAAGTAATTTTTAAATAATATGTGTGCTTTGGATAGTTGTTTCTTTTTTTACTGCGTACATACAGAATACTGTAATAGCACCCTGTTAACTTTTAGTGCTGACTGAAATAAAATATAAGTAATGCTGGCTACAGACTGTTTTAATGTTATCTGAAGATGGTGAGGGGACAATACCATGGAGCAGTGTTTCCTGGGTCATGATCACAAGATCACCCTTATTCCAGTGCCGTGCATCTATTGAAGGCATATGTGAACTTTTCAAGTACTGCAAAGAGATGACTTTTTAAAAAATTTAAGACATAGACCAATGCTAACTCTGCACAGGTTGAGATTATTAACCCACTACATGCCCTTCTTGAACAGTTCTTAATGGTAATCATTGGAATTGAAATATTAGTGCAATAACTTCTACAATTTTTTGGAAAATTTTAAATACTGCTTCTAGTAAATAAATTGAGCAAGTTGCAGTGATTATAGAGCTATCTTTATACTGCATGTTAAAATGACAAACCAAATTAATTTAACAAAATTCATTATTCTACTCCTTGTTGATGACTACATGAACAATGAAGTAGATGACATTTGATCAAGTCCCGCAGTACTACATAGCTCAATTTAAAATCATGTGCTCTAAAATGTAAAAGTAAGTCCAAGTCTGTAGAGCTGCTATCCCAGACACTAGCTACCCATATCTGTCCACTTTTGCTCTGACAGCTTGATATACCGT
The DNA here is from genome assembly GCA_013389865.1 of Piaya cayana. Classification (NCBI taxonomy): domain Eukaryota; kingdom Metazoa; phylum Chordata; class Aves; order Cuculiformes; family Coccyzidae; genus Piaya; species Piaya cayana. Next base: position 90,644 of record WAAB01007109.1, read on the forward strand.
CGCCCCTTTGTTACACATTTTTAATTCAATTTAGCATGCTACTTCCAATTAACCAGCACACAATTATTCCACTATTTGGCATTAAACCGGCACATATGTTCCTTTAGCTCCTGCCAATGTGAGAAGACAATACCCCTAAGGTGAACTGGGCTATTTGTTTGGCGGGTATTAGGCCCTGGGAAGTGTCCAAGAAGGCTGATGGAAGCCTGCAGGTGTGTGGTTTCAAATGCCTTCAAAGGGCTCCATGTTCAAGTCTTCCAGAAATGTTACACTTCATAACCATCCTCTTCCAGTAAGATTTATGCTGTGTTTTGAATATTTCTAATACTCTGGAGTCTGACTGCCAGAAACCTCTATTTATCAGGCTCAGTCACTGGACAGGTTGCTCTGGTCAGGGATCATATATAAACCCATTTATGTGCAGGCTATTATTTATTCTATACAAACTACTAAAAGCAGGTGTGATTTCAGTGTGTTTGTTCTGAATGCGAATTAGTTTAACAGAATAAAGCTTCACCCACAACATAAGCCTACTGCTTTAGGACTATCAGTAAGGAGAAAACAAATATAAGTTTTAATGACGTTTATATAAAAAATTAGCATCCTTTTACTATGATATGTGTACAACAAAGTACAATACAGTTTTGAGATACATCCCACATAGTCTTTGAAGGGAAGTTACAAATTCACAAAGAAATAATATTGCTATGCAGGTCCTTATTAAAAGCAATAAAAGGAACAGAATAAACAAATTATGCTCTACAAGTCTGAGAGTCATTGTTTACGGTTGGAAATTACCTTACACAGTATTAGAATTTAAAGCCTTGCCCCTCCAAAACAATTACTGTGCATAGTTGCAGCTCATGCACAGAACTGCTGCAGTCAGCCACAGGTCAGTGGGCAGAAAAAGTCCTTCAAGAGCTGCAGACTGACTAGGTTTCTGGCCTGAAGTTTTTTGGGTTTTTTTTACAAAATAATAGAGGCATGGGAGGATGGAGGTTTCTTGGTTCACCAGTTCTCTCAAAGTCTCTTCCTAAGCTTTTCATTTCCCTGATAAGAAGCTAAAATCTAACAGACATGCTGTGATTTGTCACTGTTAGATCAACATTCTGAAGCCACGATGGCTCCAAAACGTGTCTTTGGCTGTTCTGGGAAGGACATAAAGGTATAATTTCCATCTTTGTCCCATTGGCAACTCCTGATACTATGATGGTTATTACTTATACAAACAGAAATCTGCAGCCAATCAAAATAATATGGTTGGCAAGAAATCTGGGCAAACTTCAATAGCTATGGTTCTTCAACATAAAAAGGATAAAAGTAGAATAATAATTTTTGGCAGGGGAAGCGGGGAATTTTTAAAGTTCTGATTGTTTTCCTATGAGGATAGTGTTATAAATACTGAAGTCTAACTTAAAACACGTTGTTCTGGTTTCATGCATTCACATTTAGTAAGATTTGTCTGGACCCACTGAGTTACACTCAACTCATTTTCAGTCTTAAAGTGAAGTTATCTGGAATACACAACAAGGCAAGAGAGTGGGATTTGGCACAGAAACTGCATGGTCAAAATAAGTGAAATGTCTTTCTGAAAGGAGTTATCTGTGCATGCAAGTGTGTTACAGTGGAATCCGCAGAGCGTTCTTTTCAAGAAAGCGTAATTATCTTCAGCCTTCTGGGAAATGAAGACCCAAGAAAGGCATTTACCAAGTGGAAGATGAACATAAATTTAAGCATAAAACCCATTTTCACTGAAGTTTTCACTTTTCTTTTCAACAGGTTCCAGTGCTATGCTCAGGACAGTATCAGCCTGACAGTTTTTCACTGGAATCTGACGAAGCAAATAAACAGAGTTATATTTTTTTAGCAGTAATTAAACTCACTTGCCAGAAAATTAATCAATGGAAAAGGTGATTTAGTAGGTTTTTTCCATCAAAAAAGTCCATACAGTCTAATAAAGACTATTTTGTAGGCATAGAATTAGGTAAATCTGTTAATCTCCAGTAAGGAGCAGAACCAAAACATATTAATGACATCACAAGCAAGTAAACGTCCTTAATTAATAGCTAATGATGTAAAGTTTTGGCTCCTCTGGAAAACAACATCCTGTAAATATTTTCCCTGCCTTGTGAAAGAAGTGAAATCCTTCACAAATAGAGTCAAGAGGAGACATTCAAATCTATTGCCATCAAAATTCATATTTTTGAAATATTTAATTTTTACTTTTATATGACTGCACTTCAGTTTTGCAACAAAAATTCATATTGAGCCCCAAATGATCTGTTTAACAGCATTACAGTGAACTTCTTTCTCCAAGGCATTAACATAAAGAACCTAAGTAGCATTTTGGAGGAGGAAGGAATTAAAAAAAACAGAACAAAACAAAAGGACTACTGCATGTTAATAGTTTTGTATGAACTGGCATTTTCCAATTCAAAGAAAGTTTGTTGAAATATTTCCCAGGCAAATCTACTTAAGCCTCTAATTCACTGGCACAGTATCAGTTACTTAAAATATGTTTCATCATGCACCCAAAATTGTAGCATTCTTTAAAAATACTTAATACAAAAATTTTTATTTCCTTTACACTACATATTTACAGCTCTACTATCAAAGTACTGTAGAAAATGTAAACAAGTACACACAGGTGTAAATAATATGGCTTGAGAAAGGTTTCCCCTTTGATTAGCTGCTCTAATCACGTATCAGTATACACAGGTTAAAAAAAAAAAAAAGAAGAGTACAGTTTATAAACTGATGTTAAACAGCGAAACGTAAATTCTCAGGATTATGCATAAGCTGCCGAATAACCATACCAGACACTGGAGATCTTTCCCTAAAATGAAATGTCCAGCTTACTGGAATGGGGGTAGTGGAAATTCACTGAGGTAACTGGGGCTCGGACAGGTGGGTCTGAGGGATCAGGATTTGCTCAGTCTTCAGAAGACAAGACCACGGGGAGGTATTATTGCAGGCTTCAATTACTCTGTGGGGACTGTAGATGAGATGAAACCACACACTTCTCAGAGATGCACACTGAAAGGATGAGAAGTGGTGGACCAGAGTTAAATTCCAGGAAATTCTGATTAGAAACTAGGAAAAACAATTGTGAGCATGAAATTTTCACTGGGACAGGGAATGAAAGAGGTAGTGGGATCTCCCATCCTTGGAGATCTTCAGATCTCAGAATTTCTGAGCAGCACCATTTAACTTTGAAGTTGACTAGGCTTCTCCTTAAACAGACCTCCACAAGCCTGTTACAACCTAATTTACTCCATGATTCTGCAAAAAATCTTGATTATAATGCAACGCTTGTATTGCTATTGTATTTTGGCTCCGCAGTAAATACACAGTTAAGATCAAAATATGTCAATTGCTTAACTTAGGTCATTCTTCTCCAGCAGTTGCTAAGATTGTATCTAATCTTCTCACATGAGAGATACCTTATCAGTTCCAACACATTTAAATTGCTAATTCACATAATTGTAGGATCAGACTCAGGCCATCGCAACTTCAAAAGAACATTTAAAATGTCACAGCTGACAGCAAAGCCCTACTGATAGCCACACACTTCTGACTAGTTTTGGGACAACAACAGTTTTGTTACATTTACACTAAGTAAACTTTCCAGAGATATTCATATAGCTCTAAAGAAGAAATGAGAAGGGATCAACACCAGCCCCTGTGATCTTCTGGCTGAAGGCACGGTTGGTTAATTCATTTTGACACATTCACAAGGATCTTTACTGTGTTTAGCAAGAATTTTGACACCTATAAAGTGATGAATAACAACAATAATACTTCCATGAATTTTTAAGAATATCTACCAAACCTGTATTGCTTCCAATAGATCACAGTTTGAATTAAACAACAGACATTATCTTTAAAAATCACAGTTATTGTCACTTTGGCTCTTCTAAGAAAAAATCCTTCTCTTGCAGAGTTGCAGTTTGTTACGGTATGTGAATGGTAGTGTGAACACAAGACCTGGAACAGCACGTACTACCATGTCTAATGAGCTCATGGTCCTGACACCCTTTAATAAGTGCACTTTTGATACTGTGAAGAGGTTATTACACAGGTTTTGTAACTCTGAACCAGAAGAGAGGTATAAAAAGGCACTCAAACCTTTTAGTCCGGTTAATTCAGAATATTAAAATAGAGAACATTATTTCTTTATAATTTCTTAGTCCTATATTAAAGAACAATCTAAATAAACAGACAAAATAGCACCAAAATGTCTTTGTTCTATTAAGTGGCCAACAGGAGCTGTTGAACGGTATCAGGACTTTTGAAAGCTTAGTTAAACTATTGTGCAGTTAAAGTACATTATAATCCTTTATATAAAATGAACACAGATTATCTTTAAGGATCTATCCTTGCTTACTATCTGCTTTCTCTATCCAAGATAAAATGTTTTTCTGCATTAGAAGGTACCATTTTAAAAGAACTGCTGCACAGTTTGATTTGACAAATCATCGAGGAACTCAACTGACTAGATGGGGGAATGCAGAAAGCCAGAAGAGCCTGGCAGATGACAGCAGACTTTTTGGAAGATGGGCTTGGACATAAGCAAGATATAGATGGGGACCTGCCAATCAGTCAATCCACACCAGAAACGTGGTACATATTCTTAAATTAATGAACAACCTATGAAGGACTGTGGTGAATACTTCTCAGTCCAAAGTTCAAAATTAGATTGTTTGCATCTCTAGAACACATGATGTTATTCAAAGAGTTAATTTGGTGAATCCCACTAGTTTACATGCACTGTCATTTTGCAGTGGATCCATATTGGCTTCATAATCCATTAAAGGCTCATTATTAGACTTCACATTGGTTGACAAGCAGGTTTGGAAAGTCATTTCTACGTGATGTGGCTCACTGCAAGTTGACAGTACATACTGCTTAATCTGATACTCTTTTGAGCTGGTCTTACTTGCACGTTCAAGCTCTCAAACAATGAATTATATATCAGAAAGAACGTCCAGAGCAGATTAACAGAATGGTAAGAGGCTAGGAATAGATACATGAAACAGATTCAACTTTTTAAAAGGATCCAGCTACTAAATGGCCTCTGTAGTCTTCCATAACAAGTGTGAATTCTTCAGTACAATTCAAACTGAATTGAATAGCTGTTTTCATATCCAAATTCAAATACCACTTGTGCATATAAAACAGTTCATTTATTAGTCCAAATGTTACTGTTGCAGAGCTCTTGGAAGAATATTCTCTCTTTCTTGAGTTCGTTCTTCATAAAAAGGAAGCTTTGGAGGGCCACCTAGAGAATTAAGTAGAAACATCGTTTCAGGTCTATATAAAGTAATACTGAAATATTACATAGATTATCCAATTTACATTCAATAAATGGTACTCCTCAAAAGAAGGCAGAGGGCTGATTTCCACTGCTCTCCTCACATAGGCAGTGAGCAAGGAAAACAATAAAACATCTCTCAAATGGAAGGTTCCAAAAATGTTTCCTAAACCAAATGCAGAATTGTATATTTTCAACATCAAGCCTGTTGTGATTAAGCCACAAGTGGGAGGAAACTTTCACACAGTGTAATTCTCACCAATAAGAGGAGAAATCATCCAAATACTAAAAAAACAACCCAAATCCTTTTGTGATCATGCAGTTGAGCTGAGCTCTTTAGCACTCTCACAAATAACTTCAAATCTAATTTCCAGTATTTTATCTACTTATCTGGCTTACCACGTCTTACCATGCTCTTCAAAACCTGACACATCTACAAAAAGTAAATGAATGTGAGGGCACACACAGCCTGTAAACTTCCTTATTCATCTTACAAAGGCTGTGGACATCAACTATTTCAGGGTAAGATTTCACACTGGCAGGCACAGAAGAGCATACAGCTCACCAGCACAGCTGTACTGGAGGTAGCCCTAGGAATCCTTGAGCAGGCTGTGCAAGGTATTCAGTTTGCAGTCTGCTCTGAGGGAAAAGCACTGCACCAAGTCAGTTCAGCTTGGCCAAAACCTCACAACCACCTGGGATGACTCCTAGCATTTGCAGTGTTCCCTGGCTTTTGCACTATCAGATTCCTGGATCCTTAGGAGGGAAGCACATATGACCACAACCCTTCCAAGCAAAGCTACTGCTGTCATAGGCTCTGAGTTTTTCACCAGAGAAAGAAGTGCAGGATGACTTCTGCCTCACACAGAAACTGTGGTGGTGGCTGCTACTGAGCACCATGTTTGCATGGCGGGTTCACATTTCTCTATAAATGGTCCACTGACTACTACCACAGTCAATGCATGATTTTTTTCTACTAAGAAAGCCTGTGCATCTCCAGCTTGTGTTACCTTCTTTGCAGGTTGGCCCCATCCATGTGGCGGGACATACGCAGTTCCCATTGTATGGATTGCACTGGGATTTGCTGGCACACTGGCATCGCAGGGAGCAGTCAGGACCATACTGGTTCGACCTGCATTCTGGGAAAAAAAAAAAGGAGTGTTTGGAAGAGGTTAAATGCTTCTTAGTAGTCTCCGCGTTCTCTGGGATCAGGAAGCTGCTTAGACACTTACATCTGTTAACATTAAAACATGACATTTTAGAAAGCCTTGTAGTCTTCAAGTTTCGTCTGCCACATGGTCTGCCCAAACTGTAGCCCAGCTGTCCTGAAGAAGTTCCCAGAATGGAAATCATTACTGATGTAAAGCCAGGGGTTGACAGCCTAACAGCAAAGATCTTGGGATTTGCTCACAGAAGTTACTGTCAGCACCCTGGATCCACACTATCTCCTACAGCTCTCCACTGCACAGCTTGGCTGTCAGTGTGGGACAGCAAAGAGCCTTCACTCAAAGAATGTGAAAATGAAAATGATTCCATTATCTATATACGTTTATGTCTTACTCCAATTGCACTATTTTCTGTCTCCTGACAAGCTCACAAAACCTCTCATACGCAAATACAAATACACTACATACCTAGGCTGATATATTCCCATTGCAATATTTTTCTGCATTCAGAATACAGGCATGAAGGAAAAGTTAGCAGCAGGTTACAACGCAGGGTGCTAAATACACTGTAAACAATAGCTCTCACTCCCTCTCTCGCTTCACTGGAAAATACTGTGAATAACCAAGGTGCTTGCTTTCTCATATAGACACCATTAGGTAAATAAAAGTGCTGCTGTGCCCTGCATCAGCTGCAGCCCCAACACATGGGAGAACCCTCCCCGTGTGCCCAGAGCTTGGCCTTTTCAATTAGGAAATGTTATGAGAAAAGGTCTCCTCAAACACCTCTGGACCTGATTTTAATTTATGTAATACCACATTTTCATGTTAGCAACAATGTGTATTTAAGACATCTGTTTGAAAGTCTGCAATGTTAATTTACTACAGAAAAAGAGCACCCATAAAAGTCCGTTATATTCTCTCTCTCTTTTTTTTTTTTAATTAACATTTTGCCTGTTTAATGGGTGCTTTACCAGAGTTCAAATTAAAATCAGGCCTTTTATCTTTATGGCCACTGCACAGTCACAGCTGCTCACAGTTATATCACAGATGAACTGAGTCTAATTGAAAATAAAAATGCAAATAAAACCTACCCCATAACAGCTTTTCATGGATGGGGGCTGCCCTAGCTGATTTAAGGAAAATAAAAATTACTCCTAGAGTTTACAAGAAGCAAAACCTCGGTTCTCATTTTTGGTGCTGAGCTTCCCCCTTGCGTTTCACTGCTGCTTCAAATTTTCCTGGAAAGGTCACTGCCCACGGACTGGGTAGCTTCGGGTTCTGACCACAGGACAGCATGGAGAGAGAAGCAAATCATTGTCTGTTTTAGCTTTCCAGGTTGCACTAGCACTTAAGCTACCAGCAATTACTGTGCATTACGAACAAGTTTTTTAAAGCTGTTTCCTGCCCTATCCTAGAACAAAAGGAGAAGTGATATTTCCCTGCTACAGTTCTAGGGCTCAAAAGGATGATGGTTCATGGTATGAACCTCCTATAGTAGCACATAGATGTTCATTCCTTTTATCTTGTTTTCCACAGCATTAAGATCACAAATCTCTTCTTATGCTTGTATAAACCACTGCAATTCCTTTCATTCCAGTGATTACCCTAAATTTACTCCATCATGACTGTGATCAGAGTCTGACTCAAGAACCCTGCCTGCCATTGCTGCATCTCAGCCCTGCAAACCATCTCATCAGGGCACAGCTGTGTAATGGGTTTTCCCTACAGGAGATTTTTCTATAGAAATTACCCTTGTTACAAAATAATTCTGCTGCCATAGGCCAATCATTTCCCAAACACACAACCCAAGTGCCTGTGCTACAAATGAGGGAATTTTATTTTGATTAAATGTTCTGTGACTACTGCTGAGCCCCAGAGGCAGGCATAGCTGCAGCAGCTCTGCTATCTCATCTGCAGGGATTCCTCTCTGCTTCCCAGGGAATTATTGAATGGCTTGGGTTGGAAGGGACATTAAAAATCACCTAGTTCTAATCCCCCTGCCGTGAGCAGGAACACCTCCCACTAGATCAGGCTGCTGGGAAGCAAACCTAGAGCTCGATATACTTTTGCATTGGTCTGAAAAGGGTCACAAACGTCCATGTGACAAAACATATGGGCAACTTATCCCCATTTGTGTGGTCTGGAGTCTTCCCAACGATATCTGCAGAACTGTGGGCTTCTTGGTACATTCTTGACTAGTGCATACTCTCCAAAACTAAAGACAAATGACATTTTACAGCTGACCCAAAACTAGTTTTCCTATCGGTGTATCAATTTAAATATTGATTATATCAAGAAGTACAGCCTGCTGATAAAGCTGTTGATAACCCCTAAGACCAATTTGCTACAAACAATTGTGTTCTTGAATAGCAGCAAATGTTCTTTCACAATTTTGCTTAGACCAAAGATCACATTGGTTTAACCGTACATAGTCCAGCCCTTAAAATATATTACCCTTACCAATGTTGCATTTGACTCCAGTCTTCCCAGGTGGGCAAAGGCACTTCCCAGTCTCTGGATCACAAGGAGCATCTCCACAGTCGCACCGATGCTGGCACCTCTCTCCAAACCAGCCCCTGTCACAGCCTACAGGTAAAAGCACTTCTTTAGATGTACATTAAGACGTACATTAAGTCAGAGGAGTTTTTCCAGGATGAGGAAAGCTCATAAACTCTCCACTTAAGCCAGTGTAAATGCCACATTTAATGAAGAATCAAACATACTGAAATAGGCTTAATATCTGAACTCCCCTTACGTCAGGTTCATCTAATCTAACCTATCAAAGGTATCTGTAAATCTGTCCCAGACACGTAACTGGCACTTATTTTCATTTTTAATTAGAACTCTCTAGTAGACCATTCCTTACCACTCAAAAGGTCTGACATACACCTATTTAACAATCTCGTTTAGAGTTCTCAAAGAAAATTTAAAATCAGTGAAGTGAGTTATTTTTAATAAGCGACATGTAGCATTCATTGCTGCAAGACATTATGGAGGTCAGGACTTTCACTGTTATTGATTGTTAATTAAAGAATAGCTCATTAATAAGGAAATGAGAACACTCAGCTATATAACAGGTAAACAACTCAAATTCAGTGTGTCAAGATATCTATAAAGCTCAAAACATGGAAGAAGTTGCTCTAAACAAACAAATATTTGACAAATGATGTGGGGTCTTTTGAGTTTTATTTTGTTTTCATTTGGTTTTTTGATTTTTGCATCAGAGGGGTGACAAGTACCTTTTTCACAGTGAATGCCGTGATAACCCAGAGGACAAGTGCACTGTCCCGTTACTGCGTCACAGCTTGCTCCATTTTTGCAGGCACAGGTGTGAAGACAGCTTAGGCCATAAAATCCAAGCGGACACCCTGAAAAGTAAAGTGTCAAATGAGGAAGACGTATGAAGAAAAATACATATCCTTTAAAATCCTCTGTAATCTCAGTTACGTTCCCTGGGAGCCAATAAAGATATTTGCCATTCATTTTAATAATGCCATGTACTTTTAAACTTGTACCACCCCAAAATAAAAAATATGCAAGTTACTCAGATCTGGAAGCAGCTAGGTGATGTAAGACTCTCCAAAAATGTTGACTGAACTGATGAGGTGTTTATGTTACTATTCTGAAGCTCCACATCCCATTACTGCTTGAAAACTAGCCACTTAGGCTGCCTGGGGTACCTCTACTTACTGTGCTCACAGGAGTGGCCATAGTAACCCTCAGGGCATTGGCAGCAGCCTGTGAACCTGTCGCAGGTGCTGTTGTGGTGGCACGAGCAGTCCAAGCCACAGTCAGAGCCGTATTTCCCTGGGAGACACTCTGCTGGCAGGACATGGACAGAAAAACAGACAAACAAACCAAAAAACAATCACTGACCTCACCCAGAAAAGCTCTTATGTGATAGTTTATCTGGCTGATATATGATGCCCATACAATAAATTGCAGACTTGAGGAGAATATTTGTTAAGAAGACACAGCTTTCTGCACAATTATGATGCATTTAAATATTTAAATGAAAAAACATTTATATTATGAAGAAGTTTGAACATCAAATTCCTTGTAGTTTTTATAGGCTGCCTTTTTCATTTCTCTCTTTATGTAGTCAGTATTGAACACTCACCATGCATTGTAAAGCCACATAGTAAATTATATAAATAGCATTTTTTCGATTTTTACAGCAATTTTTTTTTAGGCACTTTGAAAGTGTGAAAGAAAATGTGAAGCCTTTCCTCCTCTGTTATCATCAGAATTCACACTATTCCAATTCCTAATAAAATCAGGAGGATCTCTTTTTAACACACAGCAACAGGCTTTCCATATTTAATGATATCTGCTTTTACAGAACGAAGCACATCTCAAATTACTGAAAGTCAAGTCATGCAAAAGTGTGCCAATAGAATTAACCTACACATCATTTCTGCCTAAGTTAACTTCTCACTGCTCTAATAATTTGAATCAGGGCAGACCAACTTAAATGAGTGTGGACATTAAAATAATCAGATTCCTATCTGCAAATGTCAGACAAAATCTTTCAAGAACATCATATCTAATCACTGGAAAAAGGATGCCTGATTAGCTCTTTGATTTCTAGTCAAAACACACTCAAAACCACACTGCTGTGGAAAACAAGACTCAAATTTCCAATAACTTGGCTCTGTCTGTCAAAAGATAAACAGTGAAGCTCTTTCAGGTGACATAACACACAGCCCCTTACACAATTTGTGCACGTCTGCCCCTGGTGCTTGATATCAGAGATGTTTTATCTAAGCACATTTATAAGATGCAGCCAGGATCCTCTACTCCATGAGGCAACACCTGCATGACCATGCTGGCTTTGCAACCCAAATCCCACCTATGGGTGGTTACAGAGATTTTAAGGAACAGAGAGAGACAAACACAGGTGGTTTGTCCAACATGAAGTTTGCCAGTTATTGCAAAACTGCACTTTCTTCGTGCCTGTCAGCAGCATTACTCACATTGTGAGGGGCTCCATGTACTTAGCATCTTTCTTTTTTACCCCTCCTCCTTCTCTGCACACACACACGCATGAATTTAGTCTCTGAGTCTTCTCAGGTGTAAAGTGAAACAATTGCATTGAAGAATTCTGCTAAACAAGTCTTGTTTCTATATGATAATTTTATACGAGAACACTCCCTTAGAACAAGCAGTTCTTCTAAATATATGTAGGGAGTTTGAGGTGAATATTCTACAAATGTCAGGGACAGAAAGGCTGTAAATGAGGGCCTGGGAATGTTGGGGAAGATTGCACCATGGCAGTTACAATGCAGTGATGACATTTGTCTTGAATGTGAACTCAGAACTAACAACTCACTGCTAACTGTTTATATTTCATACCATTTCAAATTTAAGTCCATAACTATATCGATATCTCTAATCTGGAGAGAGAAATGGCAACAGAGAAATGCACAATGACTTTTGGGAGATGGACAGAAAGGAAAGACACAAAAAGACTCCTGGGATGNAAAACCACACTGCTGTGGAAAACAAGACTCAAATTTCCAATAACTTGGCTCTGTCTGTCAAAAGATAAACAGTGAAGCTCTTTCAGGTGACATAACACACAGCCCCTTACACAATTTGTGCACGTCTGCCCCTGGTGCTTGATATCAGAGATGTTTTATCTAAGCACNTCTCGTTTCTATATGATAATTTTATACAAGAACACTCCCTTAGAACAAGCAGTTCTTCTAAATATATGTAGGGAGTTTGAGGTGAATATTCTACAAATGTCAGGGACAGAAAGGCTGTAAATGAGGGCCTGGGAATGTTGGGGAAGATTGCACCATGGCAGCTACAATGCAATGATGACATCTGTCTTGAATGTGAACTCAGAACTAACAACTCACTGCTAACTGTTTATATTTCATACCATTTCAAATTTAAGTCCATAACTATATCGATATCTCTAATCTGGAGAGAGAAATGGCAACAGAGAAATGCACAATGACTTTTGGGAGATGGACAGAAAGGAAAGACACAAAAAGACTCCTGGGATGTTTTCTGGAGCAAAAACTGAGCTTATTTCAAGCGTGCTTTGTCTTGCGTAAGGGAGAGTTGCCACAGAGATATAAAGGTGAGACACCAAGACAGTCTCTATAGCTTTGGACAATTGTCAGAGCTGTACTAACAGGGAAGTTCAGCTGCAGTCCAGTGTCACAGAGAAGAGAATAACAAGAGAGACTGTAAGAGAGGAGGGAGATGCAGGCTTCTGCTGACCTTGGAGGAGCACATTAAAGAAAATATAAAACAATGCTCCCGTGAAAAAAGAACACAAAAATTGGACAGCAGAAGAAATATGATTCTGTTCATCAAAGGAATTTATGAGAGTTACAGACCAGGAGTCATAAGGGAACTGTCTCTGAAAGACCTAAAGCTCTAACTAAGGACAGTTCTGTGTGAGAGAAGATACAGAGGTGAATATAGCCAGGAGGAAGTATATGTAAGCAAAACCTGTCCCTCTTGTGGGTGTGCAGACACTGAAAACCACTGGTTGGCACATGTTCATTATCATCAAAGCAGAAAATTACCTTTTTCACATGATCTTCCTGTCCAACCAAGCCCACAAGTGCAGTTGCCATCCACATGGTTGCAAATACCACCGTTCTGACAGGTACATGTCAGGTGGCAGTTGGGGCCATATTGTCCCTGGGGACACACTACAGAGAATTAACAAAGTTTGAAAAAAAAAAAAATTAGCATCCCTAAAAAGGATGAAGGTGATGGTGAATAAATACAAACAGATGCTCCATATAGAGCGTCCCAAGTGTCTGACATCTCCCTAGGGCTGCAGGAGACTACTCCATGCTTATGAAATACCAGAATAGGTTCCCCAGAGGTGGTAGATGCCTCATCCCTGGAAACAGTCGAGGTCAGGTTGGACGGGGCTCTGAGCAACCTGATTTGGTTGTCCCATCTCTAAACTCCTTCTCTTCAGCAAATCCTCTGCTTTCACGTTTTCAGTTCAAGCAATTTGCTTCTAAATTTAGTCCCACTCAATCACATTGCTACTGTTGTGTGGCACAAGCTACTCTTTTCTCCATCTTTATGCTGTTTGGACAACAGTGTCTGAAAACAGTCACTTCAGTTTTGTGGACAAATGCAATGACAGCAAGTGTGGTCGAACAGCAAGATGTGGGCAGGAGCCGGGGTGGGATAAAGGCAGGGTGAGAGAGCAGAGAGGGACTGGGGCTAAGCACAGCAAATTGCAAAGTTATCAGGCAAAGGCATTGGGAAACACAGCCATAAACAATGTTTGGCACCAAGTTTTATTTGCTGGTTGTTTTAAGTCTGTACCCAACTGACAAGATGACCTTGGGTCCCGCTTTGTTACCTTGCTGACAGCTGGGTCCCATTTGGCCAGGAGGACAGGTACACTTGCCAGTCNCCCCCGTGCTTGACATCAGAGATGTTTTATCTAAGCACATTTATAAGATGCAGACAAGGATCCTCTACTCCATGTGGCGACACCTGCATGACCACACTGGCTTTGCAAACCAAATCCCACCTATGGGTGGTTACAGAGATTTTACGGAACAGAGAGACAAACACAGGTGGTTTGTCCAACACGAAGTTCGCCAGTTATTGGAAAAGTGCGCTTTCTTCGTGCCTGCCAGCAGTGTTATTCACATTGTGAGTGGCTCCATGCACTTAGCATCTTTCCTTCTTTTTCCCCCCTCCTCCTCTGCACACACGCATGCATGAATTCAGTCTCTGAGTCTTCTCAGGTGCAAAGTGAAACAATTGTATTGAAGAATTCTGCTAAACAAGTCTCGTTTCTATATGATAATTTTATACAAGAACACTCCCTTAGAACAAGCAGTTCTTCTAAATATATGTAGGGAGTTTGAGGTGAATATTCTACAAATGTCAGGGACAGAAAGGCTGTAAATGAGGGCCTGGGAGTGTTGGGGAAGATTGCACCATGGCAGCTACAATGCAATGATGACATCTGTCTTGAATGTGAACTCAGAACTAACAAGTCAGTGCTAACTATTTCTATTTCATACCATTTCAAATTTAAGTCCATAACTATATTGATATCTCTAATCTGGAGAGAGAAATGGCAACAGAGAAATGCACAATGACTTTTGGGAGATGGACAGAAAGGAAAGACACAAAAAGACTCCTGGGATGGTTTCTGGAGCAAAAACTGATCTTATTTCAAGCGTGCTTTGTCTTGCGTAAGGGAGAGTTGCCACAGAGATATAAAGGTGAGACACCAAGACAGTCTCTATAGCTTTGGACAGTTGTCAGAGCTGTACTAACAGGGAAGTTCAGCTGCAGTCCAGTGTCACAGAGAAGAGAATAACAAGAGAGACTGTAAGAGAGGAGGGAGATGCAGGCTTCTGCTGACCTTGGAGGAGCACATTAAAGAAAATATAAAACAATGCTCC
>WAAB01007109.1:106058-123537 GCA_013389865.1 Piaya cayana
CACTTTGAAAGCGTGAAAGAAAATGTGAAGCCTTTCCTCCTCTGTTATCATCAGAGTTCACACTGTTCCAATTCCTAATAAAATCAGGAGGATCTCTTTTTAACACACAGCAACAGGCTTTCCATATTTAATGATATCTGCTTTTACAGAACGAAGCACATCTCAAATTACTGAAAGTCAAGTCATGCAAAAGTGTGCCAATAGAATTAACCTACACATCATTTCTGCCTAAGTTAACTTCTCACTGCTCTAATAATTTGAATCAGGGCAGACCAACTTAAATGAGTGTGGACATTAAAATAATCAGATTCCTATCTGCAAATGTCAGACAAAATCTTTCAAGAACATCATATCTAATCACTGGAAAAAGGATGCCTGATTAGCTCTTTGATTTCTAGTCAAAACACGCTCAAAACCACACTGCTGTGGAAATCAAGACTCAAATTTCCAATAACTTGGCTCTGTCTGTCAAAAGATAAACAGTGAAGCTCTTTCAGGTGACATACCACACGGTCCCTTACACAATGTGTGCATGTCTGCCCCCCGTGCTTGACATCAGAGATGTTTTATCTAAGCACATTTATAAGATGCAGACAAGGATCCTCTACTCCATGTGGCGACACCTGCATGACCACACTGGCTTTGCAAACCAAATCCCACCTATGGGTGGTTACAGAGATTTTAAGGAACAGAGAGAGACAAACACAGGTGGTTTGTCCAACATGAAGTTTGCCAGTTATTGCAAAACTGCACTTTCTTCGTGCCTGTCAGCAGCATTACTCACATTGTGAGGGGCTCCATGTACTTAGCATCTTTCTTTTTTACCCCTCCTCCTTCTCTGCACACACACACGCATGAATTTAGTCTCTGAGTCTTCTCAGGTGTAAAGTGAAACAATTGCATTGAAGAATTCTGCTAAACAAGTCTTGTTTCTATATGATAATTTTATACGAGAACACTCCCTTAGAACAAGCAGTTCTTCTAAATATATGTAGGGAGTTTGAGGTGAATATTCTACAAATGTCAGGGACAGAAAGGCTGTAAATGAGGGCCTGGGAATGTTGGGGAAGATTGCACCATGGCAGTTACAATGCAGTGATGACATTTGTCTTGAATGTGAACTCAGAACTAACAACTCACTGCTAACTGTTTATATTTCATACCATTTCAAATTTAAGTCCATAACTATATCGATATCTCTAATCTGGAGAGAGAAATGGCAACAGAGAAATGCACAATGACTTTTGGGAGATGGACAGAAAGGAAAGACACAAAAAGACTCCTGGGATGGTTTCTGGAGCAAAAACTGATCTTATTTCAAGCGTGCTTTGTCTTGCGTAAGGGAGAGTTGCCACAGAGATATAAAGGTGAGACACCAAGACAGTCTCTATAGCTTTGGACAGTTGTCAGAGCTGTACTAACAGGGAAGTTCAGCTGCAGTCCAGTGTCACAGAGAAGAGAATAACAAGAGAGACTGTAAGAGAGGAGGGAGATGCAGGCTTCTGCTGACCTTGGAGGAGCACATTAAAGAAAATATAAAACAATGCTCCTGTGAAAAAAGAACACAAAAATTGGACAGCAGAAGAAATATGATTCTGTTCATCAAAGGAATTTATGAGAGTTACAGACCAGGAGTCATAAGGGAACTGTCTCTGAAAGACCTAAAGCTCTAACTAAGGACAGTTCTGTGTGAGAGAAGATACAGAGGTGAATATAGCCAGGAGGAAGTATATGTAAGCAAAACCTGTCCCTCTTGTGGGTGTGCAGACACTGAAAACCACTGGTTGGCACATGTTCATTATCATCAAAGCAGAAAATTACCTTTTTCACATGATCTTCCTGTCCAACCAAGCCCACAAGTGCAGTTGCCATCCACATGGTTGCAAATACCACCGTTCTGACAGGTACATGTCAGGTGGCAGTTGGGGCCATATTGTCCCTGGGGAAAAACTACAGAGAATTAACAAAGTTTGAAAAAAAAAAAAATTAGCATCCCTAAAAAGGATGAAGGTGATGGTGAATAAATACAAACAGATGCTCCATATAGAGCGTCCCAAGTGTCTGACATCTCCCTAGGGCTGCAGGAGACTACTCCATGCTTATGAAATACCAGAATAGGTTCCCCAGAGGTGGTAGATGCCTCATCCCTGGAAACAGTCGAGGTCAGGTTGGACGGGGCTCTGAGCAACCTGATTTGGTTGTCCCATCTCTAAACTCCTTCTCTTCAGCAAATCCTCTGCTTTCATTTTTTCAGTTCAAGCAATTTGCTTCTAAATTTAGTCCCACTCAACCACATTGCTACTGTTGTGTGGTACAAACTACTCTTTTCTCCACCTTTATGCTGTTTGGACAACAGTGTCTGAAAACAGTCACTTCAGTTTTGTGGACGAATGCAATGACAGCAAGTGTGGTCGAACAGCAAGATGTGGGCAGGAGCCGGGGTGGGATAAAGGCAGGGTGAGAGAGCAGAGAGGGACTGGGGCTAAGCACAGCAAATTGCAAAGTTATCAGGCAAAGGCATTGGGAAACACAGCCATAAACAATGTTTGGCACCAAGTTTTATTTGCTGGTTGTTTTAAGTCTGTACCCAACTGACAAGATGACCTTGGGTCCCGCTTTGTTACCTTGCTGACAGCTGGGTCCCATTTGGCCAGGAGGACAGGTACACTTGCCAGTCCGTGGGTCACACTGACCTTTACCGCATGCACAGAACAGGGTGCAGTCCTTCCCATACCTATTTTCAGGACAAGCTGAAGAAAAAACAGCCTTTTGTTAAATACCCTAGGTATCCAATGTCAGTTTTCATTTTTAACTTATGCAGGATCTTATAGGTAGAGTTGGCTTTGTTTATATTCCAGCTAATGTACTTGCAAGCAACAAAAACCCATCCAAAGACATAACTGCTTCATCCTCTGAAACTTTACTTGATATTATAAATATAATCCATGGTTCCAGTGGAACATCTGGTATGTTTCCTACCAAAAGGGTGAATGTACAACTGAAATATCAGCTGCTCATCCTTTTAGCTAAATACATCTTTCCTTGCTTAATACTGATGGGATGCTATGCTGAAGAGCAAAGCTATTGGCTACGAAACATTGAAGTGTTGTCTTTGAGCGAATAAGCTGAAGAGAACTTCATAGAGATTATAGCTTTAGAAATAGTACAGGAATTCAGCCACACAACTTAGCTCTGAAACAGAGACATTATGGTAGGGTTGCCATGGAGTCTTTACCAGTTTTGCCATGACAAAACTTGATCTTTTTCCCATTTATTGAAACTAATGGTACCATAGTGTGAAGCAAAATATTGAGATAATTTCTCAACCTAGAAATTTTGGACAGGAAGAAGGAACTTGAGCAATTCATGCTGAGCTGGCTCTAGAAATAAATTTACGCAAGCAAGTTGTAATCCTGGGATGAGTGTCCTTGCTTCTACGCACGCAAAAGAGAGGGAAAATATTTTGCAAGAGATTTTTTACAAAGCTGGAATCCTGACTTACAATTCAAGGAGAGGTAGCTGGGATCTGTCTGGTTTATTACTGACAAGCTCTTATGCAGATTTTTCTCTCTGCTGTTTTTTTTTTGAAAGAAGCAGAACATGAATGTTGGCTTACTTTTGCTACAGTCGGCTCCAATGAAACCAGGTGCACAATCACAAGTCCCTGTTACAGGGTCGCAGTGGCCTCCATTCACACATTTACAGGGGTTTTGGCAGTTTGAACCATAAGTACCTTTTGGACACCCTGTTTTAAAAGAACAAATTAGCAATTGGACTACGTTGCTACTGGACGCATTGTGTTTCATGTCACAAGCACTTTGTTTCTTTCAATCAAAATTAGATTCTCATTTTATAATTCTATTCGCTTGTAGACGGCCAGGAGTAGGTGCTGACAAGCAGATGGTTGCCTTGAGTCATGTACTCCTTGGTACAGCAAGGCAGCACTGATTTGCAGTGTCAAACCCCTGGAGAGCTGGACCGACTGCTGCTGCTGAGTCTGGTCTGACTGCTCCTTGCTCTGCCTGTTCCTCCCTTTCCTCACTCATGACAGCAGCAAGAAAATCAAGCACAGTCCTTTAGAGGTTTTTCCTCCCAGACTGCTATTCCAAATCAACCTGTCCCCTCTTTCCCTCCTGAGGCAGAAATGGGGCCCTGGTCCCTCTTCGGGCAACAGCAGCCTGGTTTTGCCTGTGATGAAGTGATGAGCCATCTCAGCCCCTTCTAGCTGCTGTTTTTTTAACTGACCAGTTCAGAGGGTGGGGCAGGTCTCATCTTTTAAAAAACCTTAAGTTGGAGTTAGTTCCCTTCCTCTATAATCTACTCTCGCTCCAAATTGGAGCTTGCCCCGCTCTGGTACATCTACTGGGCTGCAGATGGAAGACTCTGATAACATGTATGTGCCAATAACATGAAATTTCAGAAGGCACCTTCTCAGAAGATAGATACAAGAGGGAGATACTTTAAATGTGAGGTTGAAAAAATTCTTGAGGGGCAAAAAAAAAAAAGAAATGTTGCTGTAATGGTACCAAGCTGTCCATGAAAAGGTTTTCAAGGTGGTAGTGAGTATTTCTAGTTTCTTTTTGTACAGCTAACAAGTGAAGGAGCACTGAATACAAGAAGACATGAATGCATTTGCCATGCTTCACTCATGTTTTCAAGGTGCTCTTTCTTTAGAGCAACAGAGGAACTAAGGAAAAGAGCTGGGCAGAGCTGCTAGGCACGTGCCTCCATCTCTCAGGGCTATCACTGAACTCTGGAGAGGCAGGTTATTCTTCTAGTTTTCCAGTGTAATGGAAGCGGGAGAACCTGGGTGAATGAACCATCATTCAACAGTTACACAAGTGCTACTACTTCTATGTACTTCTTTGCTCCTTCCCTCCTTCTCTTCCATGAGCAAAAGGAAAGCCTATGGCTACTTTGGAAATCTGGTTGAATATATATTTGGACACGTCTCCAAGCAACACATCTCCTGCAATCTGAACATAAATAACTTTATATATTTTACATCTTTTCTGAAGGCAAAACAGCATGGTCTGAGTGGCTGGAGAAACTGCTGGATTTTTTGAACTATTCAATAGAGAGGGAGAGCTTATGGTAAAGCTTTAAATGGATGACTTTTAAAATAAAAGTGAAAATTGGCTTCTACACAAATCAACATAGCAGATCATCAGGACTAAACAGATACACGGTTTTACAACATGCAGATACTTTCCCCAGCTCTTCTTAACCACGGCTTCTTCTCAATGAATACTTTGTCATCAGCGCTTCCATCTGTCAGTACAAAAAATCTGTTTCATGTGCAAACTCTGGCATCAAGGAGAGAGCCCTGCAACATTTAATTCTTTTATTCTTTTCCACCAACAGAGGATGTTAAGGACCCACCCAGATTCAATTATTCAATTGGATTTTAAGTCAGTTGCTCTTTTTTTTCTCCCTTTCCTTTTGGTCATTTGGTTTTCACTTTTTTTTAATTCTGTTTCCCACACTCCCAAACACGCTGCTTCTCCCTGGCAAAGCTTTCAGAGTTGTTCTTCCACTCAAGACTAGCAAGTAATGTTCCATTACTGGAAGGGATGCAGTAATTCCCCCCTTGCCATTTTATTTATCCCTGCAGCACTTTATTTATTTTGGTTTTAACAAGGAGCAGCACAAGAAGAGCAAACGCATCAGCTGCAGTGTTCATGTGATTATTAACAAGGCCATTCCATCTGTTACTACTTTGCAGGAGAAAGTCTATGCAGATAGCTAGGACAATTTGCACAATGTCCTGCCATTTTAGTAGGCTCAGCCTTTATAAAGAGGGTTAGCCTCTAACCACCAGTTATCTCATAAAGATATTTTCTAATTTAACAGTTTCCCCGTGCATCTGACTTATGCTTTTTTCTGAGAAGGGCAAGAGCGGCAGCCAGATTCCTAGTTCATTTCCTGATTTTTTTCCTTCTGGTTTGGGTGGATTTACCATAACCAAAAGCTCCTAAATCTTTTCATACACTAGGGTTTTTCTTAACAATATTATTAATTGCATTGTCAAAAAAGCACTTCTGAAGCATCCTGTTACCTACAGCTTGAAGGGGAAGCTGGTGAAGTCTTTCTGGCTCAAGGTCCACTCAGCCCAGTAAATGTCACAGAGACAGCTTGGGTTTTTCTATCCATTACAACACTGCTCACAGCTTTTTTTTCATAATTTCACTCAAGTAGATCTGCCCATCCACTGAGTTATGGACAACTGATGGGAACCTTATTGCTAGTTTGCCTGCTTCCTTTGGATCCTGCCAAGAGACTGTTTCAGCTCTTCACTCCAAAATTTGAGAACATGAAAGCCTCGTTGCTCTTGGCTCCTGGAAATTTGAATTCCCAGCCAACTACACCTTTTATAGATGCTTTCTTGAACCTTTTTTCACAGTACTATAAATATAGTAATATTTGCCAGAAACTGCTTCCAGCAGCATCCAACCACATGTTGACTGGGCTGAAGCCCATTTCATGTCTTTGGGAGTGGCTCTCTATGCTGTTTTTAATATTATATCAAAAGCTTCTTCATCCTGGAGCAGCCCCAGTTCTCTCTGTAGTGAGGACGGCAGGAACATGAAGTATTCCCTCCGAAGTCACACTAGTTATCCTTGGTCACAAGACAGTTCAGAATCAAGAACACAACCTCTCACTCCACTGACCTAAAGCTAAAAATAACTCACACTTAAACAGGTTTCCTTCCATTTTTTTGTTGCCTGTCTATGCAACGGTCACAGTGGCATAGGGGATAAAAGGCAAAACAACCCCACATAGACGCAAGACAAATTTTCTCCCTCTGTGAACCTCCACCGTTATCTCTCCAGTAAACAGTGAGAATTTGCTGTACAAGATACTGTGTATTTTTGGAACCTAAGACAACACAGCACTATGAATGATCACGTCTCATATGCTATAGCTTTAATCCTAGCTACACAGGAGCCCATGGCAAAACCCTCTCTGAATGCAATGAAACTGAGATTTCATTTTGTAAGTAATTTCTTTTATATTAGAACTCAAGTGTAATTCTTAATGTTTTAAATTTTGAAATTCTGAAGTAAAAGAATCTTAAGGATCTAAGTAAGCTTAAGGACATTTATTATAATCTATAGAGATTTAGTACTATATGCACAGGTAATGACTACTGAAAGATTGCTATGTAACATTAATAGGCTAACTATGATTAAGCCCTTTAAAACGATATTGTTAAATACTCGGTCTTCACTACTGCTCTACTATAATATTTATTATAAAGTAATGAATAATGAATCCAGATGGCTCTAGCCTAGTTGTTGAAGGCTGGATTTCGATCTCAATTACAGTGAGAACTGATGTACAAAAGAGGACAGAATCAATCCTTACATTTACATTTATATTTTAAAGAATAACTTCTGATGACATGACGGTAAGACAAATGCCTCTCTCTAAAACGAGCCTCTTTCCTAGTTCTGCTGTAGGAATAAAGCACAGATTTAACCCTTAGTAGACCCGTACCTATCACAGCTGGCTTCTGCATTCAAATTGTCACTCAAAAAATCAAGCTAACCAAACAGTGTCACACTGGATTCCTAGGAAAGGAAAATCAGCATTTGCCAAAGAGAAAACCTATTTTTTTCTTTTTTTTTCTTTTTTTTTTAAATNGCCTAAATCTCCCCTGGCAGAGCTTGAGGCCATTCCCCCTTGTCCTGTCCCCTGACACCTGGGAGAAGAGCCCAGCTCCCTCCTCTCCACAACCTCCCTTCAGGTAGTTGTAGAGAGCAATGAAGTCTCCTCTCAGCCTCCTCTTCTCCATCCAGGCTATTACAGGCCACGGAGTAAAAACAAAATTAAAGTTGTAAATAAAAGGTAATTAACTGTCTCCTTTTTCGGATACTTTGGTATATGTTTCTTATCAGTTGCCACATTCCAGCAGTAACAACTTTACAGATGTTCTAAAATACCGGCATAAGGCATGTGGATCTGGGAATATTTTTTATGATGGACTGTTCAGCCAATTGGCATTTTGTCCTCTACACTAGTCACCATTTTTCAATCCCAAGTAACGAGTTGTTTAATTTGATTGTTCCTCTGAAGGCCCTACAACTTAAGTGACTTTATGAATCACTTAGATTTATTGCCAACTGCAGCTTGTTGTTTTCTAATAACCATTTCTTGCTTGAGCACACAGATTCCGGGAAGTGTTTTGGCCTAGGTATTTGGAAATGAAAGCACTACACAATACCCAGGTGCAGCTGAAGATGAGAAGTATAAATGTAGAAAATGATACTAACGTTCTTCAGCGTGGCACGAAACTGTAAAGAAATTAGCTAGCAAATGAGTCTTTTTCACAAAATTAATTTAAAAAAAATACAGATATTTTTATTATTGCAAATTGATCCAATCTATGCTACTTCATAGAATCATAGAATCACCAGGTTGGAAAAGACCCACCGGATCACCTAGTCCAACCGTTCCTATCAAATACTAAACCATGTCCCTCAGCAACTCATCCACCCGTCCCTTAAACACCTCCAGGGAAGGTGACTCAATCACCAGCCTGGGCAGCCTTCTCCAGTGCCCAATGACCCTTTCCATGAAATTTTTATTTCCTAACGTCCAGCCTGAACCTCCCCTGACAGAGCCTGAGACCATTACTGACCAGGTACTGACACAGATGAACTCAAAGCACCAGCACATGCTTCTGCATCACTCGATCCTCACTCAGAGAACAGGCAGCCCCAGCCCAATACTCACGGAGGTTACAGCGGGCCCCAAAGTAGCCTGGGAGGCACATACAGTCGCCAGTCACCGGGTGACATTCCTCATTCTCAGAGCATTGACACACTCGGTTACAGTTCTTACCATACATGCCTGGTGGACAAGCTTAGGGAAGAGGAAATGTAAACCAATAAATTAAATTTGTCTTGGTAAATATAGGACTCAAACAAAGAGTGAGCTCAAATTTATTAAATAAAATCCCTGCCTACAGAACAACACCCTCCTCTGGGACTTTGGATTTATTACATTTACTTGGGGGTTACTTCGCTGCTTGATTTTGTTTTGTTCAGTCAATTTGTGCCCAACTGTCAAGGGCCAGATACAATTTTCTTGTCACTAGAGAAAATCATAGGGAAATGTCAGGTAAAATTGACTAAAATAACAGTATAATTCACGGGGGACCAAGCAGGTGGATAAAGACATTCTACCTTTTGCAGGGAGTTTAAACTTGCAAAGCTGCTATAGCACCAACACTTTTACAGTTTCATTTTGCCTGTTGACGGCCACATTCCCTACAGATTCTGGACTTTCCCTGTCTAATTCTTACATCTCACTTTTGTTAAGTTGCTCTGGTTGTGGGTCAGCATTTAGAGTCCTTTAGAGGAGGATACGGGACACCAATGTAAATTCCTTTAGTAGTTCTTGTTATTTTTCTTTTTGCTAAAGCAGTGATAAGGCACAATGCTGCAAGCAAGATCTAAGTCAAAACCATGCAACTGAGGCCTCAGAATGAGCCTGCTCTCACAGACAGCTCCAGACGGCCAAATTCAACATTAAGGAAAAACTAGATAATGACATTTCCATGAGCTCTGACAGCGGGAACTGACGGTCTCTCAGATGGACAAAGCCAACAAAAAGCAGCATACCCACAGCAGTGACAGCCACAGGCATGAGTCAAGCTCAGCAGGCATCTCCTCAATCTGTCTTTATCCAGTTTAGCACGTCTATGCTCCCTGTCAGCCTGAAAGCTTCAGACTTAAAGACAGAAAACCTCACCAGCCCAAACTGTGCCAGGTACAGAGGTCAGAACTAGTCAAACCATTTGGGTGATTATCATGCAGCCCTTGTCCATCTTCACTGCCCTGAGGTTGTTACCTCCTCCCTCTTTACACATTGATTATATCTTTGGGGTTTTAAGAAATTTACTTCTTATTTAATTTACACAGAAAGTATTTCATTCTTATGATGAACTTACTTTTCTCACAGCCGTAGCCAGTGAATCCCGGCGGGCAGCCGCACTCGCCTGTCAGGTGATGGCAGGGGGTACCCATGGGGCACCGGCACCGCTGGGAACAACCCACACCATAGCGGCCAGGCAAGCAGGCTGCAACAGTCATAGAATCATAGAATGACCAGGTTGGAAGAGACCCACTGGATCATCAAGTCCAACCATTCCTATCAAGCACTAAACCATGCCCCTCAGCACCTCGTCCACCCGTGCCTTGAAAACCTCCAGGGAAGCTGAATCAACCACCTCCCTGGGCAGCCTGTTCCAATGCCCAGTGACCCTTTCTGGGAAAAATTTTTTCCTAATGTTTAGCCTAAACCTCCTCTGGCGGAGCTTGAGGTCATTNTGAACACAGGATTCAAGGAGCGGTCTCACCAGTGCCGAGTACAGAGGTTAGCATGTGGGGCAGGAGTCAGGCAGGACAGTGCAAAACTATCCCCTCCAACAGATCTTCTGCAACCATCCCTGTGAACTCTTCCAGACCATCCCCATAAAGCAATGCGGAAATAAAAGAATCTTGTCACCAGCTCTATATCCAGGAGAAAGGCATGCAACCTGAACTTTCCTCCCAGCAGACACTCACGTTTGTCACAGTGCCTCCCTCGCCATCCCTTTTCACAGCGACATGCTCCAGTTTGATGGTGACAGGACAAGCCATGAATGCAATCACACTGCTCCTTGCACTGCTTGCCAAAATATCCTGGAGGGCACGCTGTAAGGAGAGGCAGAGAGAGCAACAGTTCTTCCTGTTGCATGAAAAGCACCTGTCACTGGCAAATGAGCCAATATTGTTGTTCTTGCACATGGCAATGTATATTTAGAAGGCTGCATACCCAGAAAATATCATTGAAAGAGAATATATTGAACATATTAAAAGCATTTAGTGTTGCCTGTTAATGAGCCTGCACATAAAAGTTTACAAAGACTTTGTTATAGTCTAGAGTGCAAATTCAGCATCTATAGAGATGATGATGCTGTTCACTTTTACACAGTTATGCACAGACAAAAGCACGGCTGTTTGAGCAGTGAAAATATGGTGTGTCCCCCTGTTGCTTTCTACCTCAAAAGTCCTTGCAAAGCGATCAAATTAAAAGTGACGCCCGAAGAAAAGGAAGGTGGACAATGCAAAGGTCTTACAGGTCATACTGGTGTCTGAGGCTTTGTGAGTCCTCAGCATCTCGGGAGACATCAGAAAATTTCTCGTGGTTTGCAGAAATCACAGTACATCAGCAGCTGAGCTGAAAGCACATTTCAAGTCATCTGGTATCTACCGCTTATGACATTTCTATTGCAGGGATTTACATAGCTCCAAACATGCCAGACACTTATGTCAAATCTGGGCAATCTGTACCACATGCGAGGTCAGTACAACTTGAAACCAGCACAGTCCAATTTGCTGAGCTCTCCTCAATGACCCACAGAAGATGCAGCAGCATCTAGCAAACTCTTTTTACAACTCACTGCCTTTCACATGTTCTTCTTTGTACCCATAAGGCAAAGAAATATCTTCATTTTCTTAGCAGACAGGGAACAAGCAGGAGATAAAATTATTTGGACAAGCCAATGTATTTGTGGTTGGGCAGAGACCTGCCTGTGGGGCTCCCAAGACAGACGATCAGTGCGCAAATCGGCATTATTTCTTGTTGGCCTACAGAATACTGGAAAATTAAGACATAAAATAGAAACAGGCTTCATATTGTGAAAGTAGAAATGGTTGATTACAGGAGAGACTGTTAAAATAAAGCATTCATAGAAAGAACTACCCTTACCAGCATCACAGTGATCTCCAGTCCAGCCAGCGTGGCAGATGCATTTCCCTGAGTGCTGGTCACAAACCCCATAGTGGCAGCTACAGTTCTTCTCACAACCTTCTCTGTACCTCCTGTCCCCACATTCTGAAAAGAGATGACAGAGGCTGATGGGAGACCAGATTGGAGGGGCTCCAGGAAGAACACGCTTATACCTCTGAAATACAGTGAGTCACCTAAGCTGGTCCTAAAAAAACTCCAGTGGGAGAGATTTTGAAGCCTCCCCTGGAAAATTATCTATATTTACAGTGTCTCCCTCTCAGAGGATTTTTATTACTTTTTTCTCCTCAAATTGAGTTCATTACTTACCTTCTTTGTCCTCAAGTGACAGAGTAGAGCTTAGTGCTCTCTGTCCAGCAAAGTTCTAGCACCATGTTCAAGTGCCAGTACCATATCTCCCCTCAGTCTTCTTGTCTCTGATTTAACAGCCCCAACTTCTTCAGGTCCTCCACATCAGGTGCTCTCCAGCACCTTGCCCCTCCATCTCTTTTCTGGGCTCACCAGAATGGAATATCTCTGCAGAGTGACTGAAATGAGGCAGTGGAGAACGTGATGAGACTCACCCAGCTCACATGCTATCCCTGTCCAACCCTGAGGACACAGGCACCTGCCTGTCACGTGGTCACACGTTGTTTGGCCATGGCAGACACAGCGCTGCAGACAGTTTGCACCATACCATCCAGGAGGACAGGCTGCAATGAGGAGGAAAAACAAAAGCCCTCTATTACGAAGAGCACGGGGAGGACACAGGTTAAACACAACCTTTCTCAGCTTACACCCCCTCTCACCCTAGTGATAATGAAGGTGTTGTGGGAGGTAGAACAGAGCAAAAATGAGAATGCAGCTGATAAGGAATTACATAGATCAGTGTTTGCTCTGGGAAAAAAACAGGAGATGAAATGAATTATCTCCCAAATGACTTCTGTCCTCACATACATAAAAGTTCTCTTGATCCTTGTCAGCTATCCCAACAAGTAGAAGTGGAGTTACCGATTTCCCTGTTTTCAGTATTTCTTTGTACAGTCCAATTGAAATCACAGCTCCTTTTCTAACTGATCTTGCTACCCACAGCTGGCTGATGACATCTTACAGTTTACGTAATTTTAAATAAGCGAGTATATTAATTCCCACCACAACCAGATCCTATGGATAGAACCTCATTTCTTGGCAAAAAAATGCAAACCTCTCATGTGCCACAGTGGCATACTTTTAAGATGGTAACAGGAGCAAGTTCGCACTCTGCAAAAGCATAGTCACCACAAGGTGGCCCACCCAGCCTCACATGCTTATTCTACCTTATTACTTCCAAAGAGAAAAGAAATCCCTCAACGTATCACCTAAGAACACGAGTACGTTTGACAATGTCTTCATACTTGACAACTTTTTTAACATTGGTCTTATATTTGAGGCCTTCATGCAAACAAGAAACCTTTCGGTCACGGTATACATGTTATCATGAAGAACAGTTTGATGCCTCTTAAACTTTTTATTCCCTCATTGTATTAGGATTTAAAGGTGGACCCACTTCATTGCTACGTTCCTCTACACCTGTCAGCTTTCATCCCCTTTCCCTAACCACCCTTTTGGCACGCTGAAGGGCAGCCACTGGAGGTACTGACTCCAAACCCCAGGAGCATCTGCAGCAGCAAGCACCCCACAGCCCCGCAGCCCCAGCTCCATGGCACTGCTTATAGAGCCAGGTACTTTGAGGGGAAGCCACAGAAAAAGGAGCCTTCTGCAATGGGGATGGACAGCCTTTTTCTTGGGGCTTGAATGCAGTGGATCAGGATGTGTAACATAAGCCTCAGCGTGGCCTTCCCTTGCCAGCCATTGTCCTTAAGACTCCTTGGAGCTGGGTTTGTGCTCGAGTCACACATATTGGTCTAATTGCTAAAGCTAGAAGTCCCAATGCCTTTCACATGTTCTGGATTTAGCCTATGTCTGGAACAACGTATGGTAATGATGTGGATCAGTCGGGTGCACAGGACACTAAAGCAGGCCATGGAAAAGAAACAGTTTTGTTTCAGTGTCATAAATGGGAATTTTACGGATGTTTTCTCCCTTAATCAGACAGCCTTCAAAACCAGCTCTCTTTCCAGTTTATGGCTCAGTTTCAGCCTCCTCAGCTCCATGTACGCTGAGCTCCTACACCTGGCTGCTGCAACACAGCATCACAGATTTATTCAATGGACAGAGCCCCGTTATGCAGATACAAAACCCATGAAAACACAGGGCAATGAACTGATAATTGAAAAACTAATGAAGCCCTTCTGAGCAGAAGTTTTGTTTTTCCCTCCTATAATCCTCTGCGGTTTGAATTTCCAGCTGTACCTTCTTGGCAGGTATCTCCTTTCCAGCCTGGGGTACAAAGGCACATCCCAGTTACATGATGACAGAATGCTCCGTTGTGACAGTGACACGTGTGGCTGCAGTCTGGCCCGTAGCTGTCCCCCTGGCAGGCTGCAATGAGAGAAGTCCATAAAACCCTACTAGGAAACATCAAAGGAGGCATCACACAGAGCAAACCCGAGACACAACTCAGCACCAGGGAAATCAGTTTGAAACCAGCTTCCAATGTTACACTTTTCATATTAGAAGGGCACCTAAGCAGATATATTAAACATGCCTGATGTTAAATAACACGGCTTAAAAATACGTATCACAGCACGTTCTGAAGGGGTTCTTATCAAAGGGCAGGATCGCTTGCGTGATGGATCAGCTGTCATTCCCTGCCCTGCAGAATGTCTTTGTGCTAAACTAATGGTCCAGTAGAACTGCCAGCTTGACAGCCCGAGTATTTATTTGCATCCTGGTAAGAGAACTGACAACTGCATTGTTTCCAGTGTTCATTTTTCACAGCTGGATGCCTTCACTCACCCAGAGTCTCATTCTTTGGTCAGAGAGGGGTGATATTTTCAACACATTCAGTTAAGCAGCTGGCTCCCAGGTGGAAACTTAATGCAGCCATCTCGCAAATGTACACTTGCTGCAGCTCCGCTTTCAGTGCTGCTGCCTATGAAAAATGGCCGTGATAAAATTCCTGTAGTCTCCATTGCACTGGAGATTTGGATAGCTGTAAATGGTGGAAAACTGACAGTGCTGCTACCCTGCTTTCCTCAGATATCACTCTCAAAATACTCAAAAACTTGATGAAGTTGGATAGCTTCCTTGCACGGTTTTTGTGTCTGTCTTGCAGAGGTTCTCTTCCACTTTTACAAATCTGTCAGAGCCTCACATCCCAGCAGGACTGCTGGCACACATCAGAGAGGTAAAAAGGCTCTGAGCCCAGATCAAGAAGAGCATCCTGCACTTGCTGATCATGTCATCTCCCAAGATCAGACCAAAACATCTATGGCTTCAGAGCCATGTGCAGAACAATATGTGGCACTGTGGGAGAACATGACCCTGGGGACCAAACAGAGGGATGAAACCATCTCAACCTGAAGGCAGAACTTGGTTGAAAGCGTCTGACCCATTCTCAACCCTTTTCTTCCTATTTGAGGACTTTCAGCTTCCTGATACAGTGCTCACAGACACCATTTCTCTCAGAACTTTTCAGCAGCGTTCATTTTTGACATTGCTTGGACCACATCCACTCTGAAACCACAAGAAAGTGCAGAAGTTCAGTCCCATCACACTTAAAAGTTTGTTCTGCAAACGAGCCCTGGTTGCCAAGTTAAAGGTTCAGCCCATCCTACAGAGCTCTGGCTCGCTTTGGGGAGCAGAACTAAGTATTTCCACAATACAGACCAGAACTCTATCATAACCAAGCCAAAGGAAAAATCAGCTCATAACCAGGTCCCCTGATTGGTTACTAGTGGTTAGTGTGAGGCTTTTGGAGTGTGCGTGCAAAGCTCTTGTTACACTTACCGAGAAGACAAAAGAGCTTTCCAGTGAAAATTCTGGTAAGAAAGTAGAATTTTTTTTGAGTGTATTTTTTTATTATTCTGTTGGGTGGGTATAAACTTCTTTTTCAGCTTTTCTGAAGGACAATCCTCACTATCAAAGTACTTTTCTGAAGAATAATATAGTAAGTGATATATTGAAGCTACTTTATGAAGTTCTACAACTGACTGTACAAAAAAAGTGGGACTTTTCTCCTTTCTTCATGGTAAGAGCAAAGGAAAGAAGCAATAGAAAAGTTAAAATCATTAGACTTGTTCCTGCCTCAAGACCTTCCTCTCACTTACCCTGTAAGAAGTTGTCTTTAGAAAACATTTTTGCACACAGAATAAAGAACATATGAAACTGGAGACCAAAACATTCAAACTTAAAGTCAACAGCCATCAAAAGCATCACTGAGCACAGGGAAATGATGGGCACTAAGACTCAACAGAAAGCCCAGAAATTTTTATTTCATGCAGCTCCTGTGGATTATTTTCCTCAGAATGAAGCTTCAACTTTAAATGGACAGAGAATTTGCAAAGTCAACTGCTCACACATCACGAAATGCCAAATCCCTGGTCATCAGCTCCCATAAGCAGAGACTCTGGCAGAGCTGATCTTTCCATACTCATTCATTTTGCAAATCAATTTGGCCTCATTTTCCCCACAAGAAAACGCTACTTCCTGCTGAGCACCAACAGGTCCAGAAAGACATTTTTATTACTGACAGAATCAAGGTAAAATGCAGACGCTGAATCATGCTCAGCCTCTACAGTCCATATACAATATGAGATTTTTGGGTTTTTTACTGTTTTGGTTTTTTATTTGGTTTTGGAAACTACAAACTGTGGATGAATTTGTATAGATGAAGGTTAGATCTCTGGCACAGAGATGCCAAATGTCAAGTCCTCACTTCTGTATCTGAGGCAGCACAGCACTCAACGAAACAGTTCAACTTACACACACAATATACCTTTTTCCTTGTAAAATCTAAAATGTCTTAAGCAGATGCTCAAAACAACCTCCTTCTTCCCCCCAACCCCTGAAAAAGAAAAAAAAAAACAAAACAAAAAAACCCCACCAAACACAATCATAAGCTGAGGCAGAGCTGGCTTAGCTGATTTCATCCCAGAATAATATAATTCATTTATAAGCATTTGAAAAAAACATTCTTGCAATGGAAAGTGTTAGGCAGCTTTAACAAAAGGCATTACTGTCTGCATTGCCCATAATTAGATAACAGTGTATAAAATGCACTGCATGGCCAGCTTAAGATCAATTCAAATCCCATAACGTCAAAATTATTCCTCAATATCCTCCAGTACATTGCCTACAATCTGATTACTTGAACACGAGTGCTGTCCTTCACACCGCTAGAGCTGGCAAGTCCCAGGAACTGGCAAGGGGAATATTAAGCACCCAACAAGGATGAGAAGTAGTGAGCTGGTGTCTCGGACCTGTAGCCACCTTACTCGGAAGACCTTTGGAGCAGTGTGGCCAAGGTCCAGTCTTAAAATCAAAACAGACTTATTGTTTAGCTGAGATAAGGAGGTTACTGTTCACACCAACAACTGACCTTGCTCTTTACTTACAGTCAAAGAAGACCTTGGAGGCTTTGGCATCTTCATCAGCATGAGAAATAAATCAACCTGGCATGGTTGCAGCTTGAGAAAATAAATATACTGGTCTTTTTTCTTGTGTGAATTGGGGGCAGGCACAGGAGGTCATTGATAAAGAGCTGCATTTCTTAATTGAATTTAATGAAATAGGTAGGAACAAAGCTTCCCATCCTTAA
>WAAB01007109.1:124834-168990 GCA_013389865.1 Piaya cayana
CCTCACTTCTGTATCTGAGGCAGCACAGCACTCAACGAAACAGTTCAACTTACACACACAATATACCTTTTTCCTTGTAAAATCTAAAATGTCTTAAGCAGATGCTCAAAACAACCTCCTTCTTCCCCCCAACCCCTGAAAAAGAAAAAAAAAAACAAAACAAAAAAACCCCACCAAACACAATCATAAGCTGAGGCAGAGCTGGCTTAGCTGATTTCATCCCAGAATAATATAATTCATTTATAAGCATTTGAAAAAAACATTCTTGCAATGGAAAGTGTTAGGCAGCTTTAACAAAAGGCATTACTGTCTGCATTGCCCATAATTAGATAACAGTGTATAAAATGCACTGCATGGCCAGCTTAAGATCAATTCAAATCCCATAACGTCAAAATTATTCCTCAATATCCTCCAGTACATTGCCTACAATCTGATTACTTGAACACGAGTGCTGTCCTTCACACCGCTAGAGCTGGCAAGTCCCAGGAACTGGCAAGGGGAATATTAAGCACCCAACAAGGATGAGAAGTAGTGAGCTGGTGTCTCGGACCTGTAGCCACCTTACTCGGAAGACCTTTGGAGCAGTGTGGCCAAGGTCCAGTCTTAAAATCAAAATAGACTTATTGTTTAGCTGAGATAAGGAGGTTACTGCTCACATCAACAACTGACCTTGCTCTTTACTTACAGTCAAAGAAGACCTTGGAGGCTTTGGCATCTTCATCAGCATGAGGAATAAATCAACCTGGCATGGTTGCAGCTTGAGAAAATAAATATACTGGTCTTTTTTCTTGTGTGAATTGGGGGCAGGCACAGGAGGTCATTGATAAAGAGCTGCATTTCTTAATTGAATTTAATGAAATAGGTAGGAACAAAGCTTCCCATCCTTAATGTGGTGTAAGGAGTGGAAAAGGGCCAAAGTGACACATTGCTAACATCATGGCTTGGCTGAAGGGCAGTAAAAGTGGTCCGCAACCAAAAAGCAAACATCATAACAATTCAGCAGTATCTTTTCTGCTCTGCAGCACAGCTCTGGCTCTGCATTTGTTTTGTGGTCAGTCATTAAGCTATGCTTATAGTGGAATATTATCACTACCATCTTCAAATGGTGAAAGACAGAAAGCCAAGTGTTCCTACAGGGGGGCATGAGGAGGCAGAAAGGACTGCAGTGGTGGGATGTTTGAAGAAATATCTAAAAAGGAGAAAGATAGACTGCCACTGACCCTCCTGTAAATCAAAAGAGCAGGGGATTTTGCAGGAGAAACCCTTCCAGAAGACAGGCTGTGCTGCATGGTGAGTACAAACAAGGTGAAAAATNCAGACCACCACTGGCGCTCCTGTAAATCAAAAGAGCAGGAGATTTTGCAGGGGAAACCCTTCCAGAAGACAGGTTGTGTTGCATAGTGANGAATAAATACACTGTTTTTTTTTTCTTGTGTGAACTCGGGGCAGGCACGGGAGGTCATTGATAAAGAGCTGCATTTCTTAATTGAATTTAATGAAATAGGTAGGAACAAAGCTTCCCATCCTTAATGCGGTGTAAGGAGTGGAAAAGGGCCAAAGTGACACATTGCTAACATCATGGCTTGGCTGAAGGGCAGTAAAAGTGGTCCGCAACCAAAAAGCAAACATCATAACAATTCAGCAGTATCTTTTCTGCTCTGCAGCACGGCTCTGGCTCTGCATTTGTTTTGTGTTCAGTCATTAAGCTACGCTCATAGTGGAATATTATCACTACCATCTTCAAATGGTGAAAGACAGAAAGCCAAGTGTTCCTACGGGGGGGCATAAGGAGGCAGAAAGGACTGCAGTGGTGGGATGTTTGAAGAAATATCTAAAAAGGAGAAAGACAGACCACCACTGGCGCTCCTGTAAATCAAAAGAGCAGGAGATTTTGCAGGGGAAACCCTTCCAGAAGACAGGTTGTGTTGCATAGTGAGTACAAACAAGGTGAAAAATACTATGAAGAGCAAGTGCAGCCCTCAAAGAGGGCCAATTCTAACATGATATGTGACTGGAAAATAGAATTGTTTCAAGACAAGCATCATTTCTCTCTATTTTTAAAATGAAACCAATTTTGTATTGCAGAAATCTGCAACCTATGGACTAAAGAAGTCTTATGAAAGCATTTACTGACAATGACAATTGGCTCCTTGTGGAGCCACTTTGGACCCCAGCTCTACAACACAGTTCTGCAGACAGCAGTCATATTTTCAAAAGGAAGCATAGACTATGACATCATCCTAAAGTTAAACAAGAAAGTTGAGAGGCCAAATCCTGAAAATCTTAAACACCCTCCTCCCCCTACCCCCTGAGTATTTGTTAGATTTTACAGAAAGGCTCAGAGATCATCACATGTCATGTTAAAGACAATAACTTAATGTCTCAGAAAAGCCAATTTTATATATACACACTGTAGGATAATCCATACTTGTGAAAATCTAGGAAACTGACTTTTTAGAACACAACTTCACTAAGAGTTAGAAAACTATTTTTTTCTTGCTCAAACAACAAAATAACCCCAATTCTGATTTTGCCACTTTGTGCACTTGTAATCTGTCACTTTATAATTGATAAGTACGTGAGATACACCAGAAGCAGATACACAACATAACATCTCTTAATGTTGTATGAAAGTAGAAAGCAGAGATACATCATATGGCAAGAGACAGCTCTGCTATTTAAAAACTGATGCTTATAATGTTTGACAGTGCCAACAGCAGTTAAAAAAATGAAGTTGATTATTTACACAGCTACCAAAAATCATTCCCTCTTTTTGGCATCTTTTGAAAGGAATGTGACCAATCTAAAATTGCACCCTGCTAGGTCATCCTACATTCCCAGAAGAAACCCATGTCAGTGTTAAAAGGGTTTGTGTACAGGGACGTGCCTGTAGGCTGTACGTACGCTGCTCGCAGGTCTCTCCCACCCAGCCAGGGAGGCAGCGGCACGTTCCCAGGACGTGGTCACAGCCAGCAGCATTCTTGCAGTTGCACACCTGGTGGCAGTCAAGCCCAAAGAATCCATCTGGACAAGCTGAAAAAGCAAAACATCCTTTTATAGCCAAGTTCTCACTTCTTTTTTTGTATAAACTCTAGCTCAGAGATCTAAAAACACGGATAGCTGCTCATCTTTTCATGGATGCTTTGTCACATGTCACTCTGTAACTATGTTTTAGAGCCAAAGTTACTTCAAGGATTAAGTCTGCAGAACTCTAGTATGTGAATCTCAGCAAAACACGACCCATTTTACACAAGCAACAGACTTCTGCATAGAAAAACACAGTTAACAATACATCAAAGAGCCATAAAACAGGAGAGAGAATGGATTCACACAAGCTAGTACTTGTGCTTCAGTAGTACACAAAGGAAAATGGAAATTATCCATTTATACAGAAAGTACAGAGGGTACAGAGGGAGAATAACCTCCCTGAAAAAAAAATTATTCATCCAGTAGTTATTCACTGTGGATATAGGCAAACAGAGATCTTCAGAGAGTGAAGGCTGTAGTGTAAGACAATGCAACAGCTGCATTGGCTTCTCTGCTCTCAGCGCTCATGCTCAGCTTGTGACTACATGTGATTGTTTCCTCAGAATCAGAACGCTGCTCTTCCCTTTATCCCATCCAGACTGCAGCTTCTTCTCCAGCATATGAGAGATCTCAGACTTACACCAGTTTCCAAGGATGTGCTGTCTCAGAAAAACAGTGAAGTGCCTCATGCTGATATAAAACTGTAACGCATCCCTCAGCCTCTGCGCAGTTCATACTGGGAAAGAGCTGTTATCAAGTTGTAAGGAACAGACAGCAGCATGTGGTTCCAATCTTTATGTTCTTATTTATTATGCTTTAGTAGCATGTATGGCACACCATACAAGAAAGGACTTCTACTTAACCCTAGGTGACTTCAAAGGCTGACAAAGCTTTTCTTTGTTTAATGCAGGGACTACATAGCGCTGTCAGTTATTCCTTGACATGCACAGTATTTTATCTTATTAAACCAGAACTCTTACTGGGCTATCTTACGTTAACTGCTGAAACCCCAAGAGAAAAGCCCAGTCAGCTTGCCCTGTTGATTTGCACTTCAAGTGCAAACTTTGAGTGCTGCACTTCACAAGGGCTATACTTTGCTGTTATTAAGGCATCAATTAATAAGCATACTGTAGAAACAGTCTGACACTACTCCTGCCTCCACTGTGTGGGCTAATTGTGTGGCATTTTTGGAAATTTGATCCAGTCAAGCAGCAAACCAGATAATTCTACTGTTGGTCTGATCCTGTAACTGGATGTGTGCCTTGGGTCATGCAACACACACCAGAGCAGCACGGAACAAAATTAAACAAAATTACATTGCACCGAAGACAAGTGAAGCCTTCAAAGTGAGAGCAGTAGATGCTCGACACTTCACAGAATTAAATCAATTATAACAATTCCGTTCTTAAATGGGAGCCGAGCAACCCTGGTGCAGGGTAGGGCAACCTGGCTCGCTTGGCATGGTGCACTTGTACCAGATCCGTGAGCGTGAATGTTGAAAGCAGGCACACCTTGATTCCTTTGGGTTTGCTGGGTGGGCAGCTGGGCTGCCTGACATCAGAAACTCATGGCCCAGGCCTCCTGCATGTCAGATGTTAACATTTATTTGAAGAAAGCATTGATACATTTAGCTAAACCGCAAGACTGTTTCTGCATTTGGGAATGAGTTCTGTGTGTGTGTGTGCATTTTGGCTTATTGGTTGTTTTTGGTTTGGGTTGGAGTTTTTTCTACTTGCCCGTTTAGACATAAGTGCATTAAAATCAAAGCCCTGCAGCAGTGGGTGATCACAGTAGTCAGCTGAAAGATAAAGCAGGCATGTACCACCTTCAGAAATGTCTAGTTTTCTTTCAGAAAGTGGCTCAATAGCTTTATTCTTACCCATTATTATTATATGTGATCACACCACTACTGAAGAGGTAGCAGTACTCCACTGCCAGGTGGAGATGAAACCAGCTGATTGAAGCGGACTCAGAACAGAGCACAACTGAGATTCTGGTGGCTAGACAAAAGTATTTTGAAGAGTGCGAGGTCTCTTGGCAGCATCCTGATGAGGGCACTGAAGTTCAGCTGATGACTGAATAATTCACAGCAAGGTCTCATGAAACAGCCACTTGGAGCAACAGTATCTCCTGCTGCTGCTTAGCCTGCAAACTGTCCTGTGCTGTTGGATGATGACGCACTTCAGTTGTTATCTGTTTCTGACAGGCAATATATGTAGGTACATACCAATTTGCAGTGAATATTGCAACTATCTTCTGAGCTCACCACACTGTCCCCACTCCTCTTGTTCTCAGAGAACACTGAATCACATACACAGTCTTGGGTCACACCTCTAAAATGCTTGAGTCCTGAGAACTGAAAGATTTGCCTTGATTCAGTTAAAACTGAAATAACACTAAAGCCATGGTCCCGCCTCAAACCCTGTGGTACTCTCAAGCATGATGGTGCTTTTTCCACAGGTTGGCTGCCTTGTCAGGGGATGAACGCTGGTTACTGGCCAAGCTGCTGCAGCACATAACACAAATGCTCAAAATGATAAATACATGCTTGCTTGACCCATAGTGCCATAAATCTTCCAAAAGCTTTCTACAGTTGCTAGGATGCATCCACAGAGGCAGAGGAGGCTGGATAAGCGTGGTTAACTTCACCATAAAGAGATATACTACAAAAGCTAATGCTAAGATATAGGAAGGGCTAAGATTACATTAACAATACTAATAAACAATAAGAAGAGATTATGGAAAGTTGTGGCAAATAAAGAACTTGGAAATGGCCATCTAAGAGGCATATTGCAACAGGGACTGGCATGTAAACCTATGACAACTACTTCATACCGAAGGTATCAAATTAATGAAAAGGAACAGCAATACCTTGTCCCCACCCAAAAAAATAAAACTCATAAAAAGGAAAACTCAAAAGAACCCAAAGGCAAATTTTATGACTTCTGCAATTTCAGCTTGAATACAGATTCCATGTTGCACAATACAAAATACCTGAAGCAATGACTATAGGATCAAATATGTTCATATTAGTCAATATTGGATTTTTCAAGGTATTGTCTTCTCCTAGGACTTCAAACTTACAAGGCTGTAAAAGTTTCCATTGCAATATTTCTGTGATGATGGAAAAGTCCTTCCCAGTCCTGAGATGAAGCATCAGCAGTACGTGAGAAGTCCAAGGCAACTTATCTGTGTCATGTTTCAGTCTCCACAATCCTGTCTGCAAGGCACAAAGCTTGGCCAACGTGGGTGGACTGCCAACAGGACGGCAAAAAGCACATCCCTGCCAGAAGGAAACCCTGCCAGCCTCAGACTTACTAAAAACAGAAGTGTTATAGCTCCTTGGAGAGAAGGTGTCAATGAGGTTCTACCAAGGGCAAACCACCCACATGCTTTCCTCCCTCTTCATCTT
Organism: Piaya cayana; assembly: GCA_013389865.1. Lineage (NCBI taxonomy): Eukaryota > Metazoa > Chordata > Aves > Cuculiformes > Coccyzidae > Piaya > Piaya cayana. Next base: position 131,274 of record WAAB01007109.1, read on the forward strand.
TTGGAAGCAGCCAAACTGTTCTGGCTGAAACTTTCTCTGTGAAAAGGTAACAGGTCAGCTCAGAGCAAGTACCCTGCCTGCTTGAAAGAAAACACATAGAAAACCGGGTCTAATTAATGGATCTACTTTCCCCTTCCATGATCTTTTTTCCAGAATTTAAAAAGACAAAAATGTCCAATAAGACTGTTTGGAAGCAGGTTTGTATTTTTTTTTCCCCCCCAATAGACATCATTCAGGCTTCTCCATGCCTCTCACACCTACTTTGGCAAAGGACATTTAGCCTTTTTGTCCCCATTTTGATTCGTGCTGGAATCATAGAATGGTTTGGGTTGGAAGGAACCTTTAAAGGTCATTCAATCCAACACCCTGCAATGAGCAGGGACACTTTCAACTAGGGTTACACANCAAAAAGTTTGTCCCAGCAGTTTTGTTGGCCCCCTTTAAGTACTGAAAGGCCACAATAAGGTCTCTCTGTTCTCTGATTTTCCCAGGCATAGAGGTGAATCCAACAGGTTGGTCCCAGGGTCCTCTTTTTCACCCCTTTTAAAAATGGGTGTGATGTTCCCCTTTTTCCAGTCACCGTGAGACTTGATCTGACTGTCATGACTTTTCAAATATCATGGAGAGTGGCTTGGCAACTACATTAGTCGGTTCTGTCAGGCCTCTAGGATGCATCTCATCAGGTCCCATAGACTTATATAAATTCAGGCTCCTCAGGTGGTTGCTCTTACAGTGGGAAGGACTTTGGTTCCCTCAGTCCCTGCCTTGCAGACCATCCACTTGAGAGGGGTGGGAGGAGAGATTGCCTGAGAAGGCAGAGATTTCTCAGAGAAATACCCCTTAATTCCTTCAAATGAATAAAATTTCACCACAACACAGGTAACTGCATTCCTTTTCCAATAAAAAAATAATTAAAAAAAAGGATAGACTTACAAACCTAGACTTCAGTTAAGTAATTTTTTAAAAAGGACATAGTGGAGATACTATAAATTATAGGGCACACATTGCAGCAGAACTTAGAAACAGCGTCTGTTTTGTGTAACAAATGCTGGTAAGAATTGAGAGGGGAACAACAAGCAACATCTGAACTCCAGTCTGTGGGGTCCTTTGCTATAGCAAACTGGTAAGGTTGTGGAGCACCTTCCTTCCCATCAGAGGGCAGCAGCTGCCTGCAAGTGCTGCTGCTTCCCTCTATCATAGCTGTAATGATGCCTTTGTAAACTGGCTTATAAAGCTGCTTTCTAAGGAAAATCATTGTGACTTTGGTTTAACGATCATCTTTTGTAGACTCTTCAATCATTTACACTTCAATAACTTCCATAATGTCTGACTGACTGAATACTGTTTCTGTTGTATCCAAGACTGTATTTTTCATGATCCGCACAATGATGCAGCATGACAACCAAAATGATGCCACAAACTGATTCACAGTAATGATTCTAAGGAATCCAGTCCAACCTGGACTGGATTGTAAAAAACACTTCCAACACTTTAACAAATGATCAGGTAATAGAAAAGAATTAAATTATTAAAGTTATAAGTACATCTGTTCTTAAAGTGTTCCTCTGGAAAAATGTATAGATCTACGCTTTTTTCCAAAACATTTCAGAGAGTTGTGAGGAACAAGCAAATATAAGTCAGGACAAGCATCTTTCTGCTCAGTGCTCAAACTGTACAAATGATGAAAAAGAGAGTCTTCATAAAGATGTGATATAGCAGGAGTCTTAAGCATGCATCTAACTTTTAACCACGTTAAAACCTGTGCCCAGTATTAGACACCCAGCAAAACGCTTCGCTGAGTTAGGATGGAAGGGCATATTTCAGTATCATCTTCCTATCTTCAACAGTTTATTTAGATCAGGCACTGTAAATTTTAAAACCAGCTCTCTGCATAAAGAAAACCCCATGTGCTCAAACCCAAAAGGGACTGGAGGGAGCAGCAGTACCTCTTTCACAAAGGGTTCCTGTCCAGCCCGCCGCGCAAGTACAGGCTCCGCTCACGTGGTCACAGGCAGCTCCATTCTGGCACTGGCAGCTGTACTGACAGCTCAGGCCAAAGCTTCCCTCGGGGCATCCTGCAGCGTAGAAATCAAAACCAGATGACGGGTTAATTCTGGAGCAGATCAGAGATCAACAGGGAATTTTTAGATACATGGGAATTATTATTCACAAAGGAAGAATCAAGGTGTACCAGTAATGCCTTTAGAACTGACATGATTAAGAATTCTCCCCAGGGTCCAGGTAAGCTGGACTGTTTTTATTAAGATCTATTTTAGAAAAATGCCAGGGTGTTGAAAGACTAAATTCTGCACAGAACATGTATATCCTCTGATAGCTGCAAAGCCTGCAACTTTACAGATTCTGCTTGATGACACTTAGCACACTGGTCTGGAATTGCTTATGTGCACAGCTCCTGTGGGACTTCATCAGCCAGGAGCGGGGAAGCTCCCAGCTTCTGCACCTCCTTTTGAGGCCCTATCCTGTGTTTTCCTGCAAATCCTCCTTCCCTAGAGAGCCAGAGAAAATACGAAACATGGTGGTTTCCTTCAGAAAGCCCCAGACTGAAAGCTGCATACTGCCATTTCAGGCTCTGCCTTGAAAATTTCAAGTGAAAACATTACATCTGGGGGACAGATTAATAATTACATTTCCACAGCAGTTAATGTAAGGAGCCTTAAAAGATTTGTATGGTACTCAACTATCTGAAGAAAGAAAACAACACTTGAGAACAAAACTAATTTCTTCCAGGATTATAGGAAAATCAATCAAGAATAGGGACAGTTGCCTAATTCATATTAGATATTTTGAACGGGCTGAAATAGAGAGATATATTTGGCTAAACACAATATTACAGGGTGTCTACTCATGTCTGAAGGTCTTGTGAACTCCCCTCTAAATAAGTTAGGTAGACTATGGCCAGATCTCTTGTATATGATTTTAGCATTTACAACAACAAAGTAATTTTCAGGCAATCTGGAAAATGTCAGAGAACAGAAACCAATGAAGATCTTCAAAGACAACTCTGTGTCTGGAATAAAGTGTTGGATTTGTTATTGCCTATGTCAAGCCTCAGGTGGACGTTAAGAGGAATTAGAGTGAAGCCAGTCACTTCTGCAGATGTCTCCAACGAGAGCCACCCCCTGGGTCTCTTACAGAGGCTGCAAGTTGGAATGGGAGACAGAAGGACAGCAAGGTACCTTTGTTTTCTTTCTTTGTTGGAAAACAGGCCATTGTTGAAATGTGAGGTTGTTCAAGTATATTTTTTGCATTTACAGTTGACAATCAGTCCTAGTGTTGAACTGGTACAAAAGTCCATTTGCACCACCTCCTGTTCCCAAAGCTAAAGATCACTGTGCACCATAAATACCATCTACGCTAGTTAAACGAGCAAATACATACAAGTGCACTCGTGCCTTAAAAGCGTGATCCTCCTCAGTGTTTACATCTCACTTAAAACTTCAAAGTCTAGAGGACCTATGCAAGGAAAATAGTGTTCCAGTGCATTAATAGGTGTAGGGCTCTCAGCTGAGCCTTCTTCAAATCTACAGCATTTTGCCTGGAGTTGAGACTTTCAAGGTGATGGCAACAGGTCAGTACACTTCACAAACGATTTCACAGTCCACATCACAGAGAATCTGCCCTCTGCTCAGGCAGGCGCAGGCTACTACAATGCATGCTGAGATACAGTCACCCTGCTGGAGAACCTGTGCTGCCTGTAAAGCCACAAAGGGAAAGAGCGTGACCTGCAGCAAGAAGCTAGAGGAGCCTCTACAGCAGAGGAGCTCTCTGATGACAGGAAACTGTAAAGATGTCACCTCCAAGGCAGTGTAAAATACTTAGGGTAAATTATGGCTTTCATAATCCTGCACACGCACACACACAGACACACACATATATATGCACTTTTATATATGCAAATATATACACACGCACACATATATTTAAAGTGGGGCAGAAAGCAGACTGAATAAAACAGAAAACCCCTTGACAGAACATTAGGCACTGCTAGATGTTTTGTCAGTGGCAATAGCTTCACTGATTACCTTGCCAGAGACGATGACAACCAGCTCTTTGGCTACCTTCTGTCTGCAGAGATGCTGTTTTGAGAGAGGTCAGCAGTGGAGCTGGCAGCTCTTGCTCTGGGACCTGGTCTTCCCACTAACTGTTCTTCCCTTCCCTCTGTGCCAACAGCCATGAGATCGACTTCTCTGGGTCTTTGTCTTAGGTCACTGTTCCAGATTAATTGTTTTGACATTTCTGTGTGACACCAGCAGTTAATTCTGCCTACACTACTGTGAGACTCCAGTAGCTACATCTGTGCTACTGTAAGATTGTTGAACTAATGGATAAAATACTTATTTTATTTAACAACATGAATATAATCAATAACAGCAATAACAATAATAACAGCAGTTTAACTATGCAGCTGTCACACAACTAAATGAATATCAAATGTTTGAATAGTATAAAAAAAGGAAACAGGCACATTAATTGGGGGGGAAAAAAATCAAATTGTCTTAAATACAGAGATACTGCTTCTGTCTCAGGAAGCTCCTGAGCGACAAATTGATGAGACCTGCATATCAATAATTACTTATATGCTTTTATCCTCTTAAGGCACCTGCTATTGAACTCTGTTACAGACAGATTAGCAGAGATCACGGGCCTCTGGTAAGATCATTGCGTGGTTTTGTTGATAACAAATAGAAGACTCAAAATCTTCCCTATTTTGCTTCTGTTACATACATGAGAAGTGTTTGTATATGCCTGGTCTTAAAAAAAATTTATGATGAAGTGCAGACCCAAACCTGACTAAATAAAACTGATATGGCATCTTCCATACCCCAAGCCAATTATACATCAATCCTACCACTCACACGAGATCTTAATATCAAAACTAGCTGTTGAGTCCAAAGCAAGTCTGAAAATAATTTTTCTGGCATCTGAATTCAGGACACTGTCTAACCCTGATGAAACCCGAGTGCTCTGCAATGCGCTGGGCAGACCAGAGGTGGTACGGCCTGGAGGTCTTCCTGGAGGGGATTATCAGGAAAAACAATTTCTGCTGCTTGGTCTTGCAAATTCCCCACGTTGACAAAGTTGCAACTTACTCTGTTCACAGTGTTTCCCAGTGAATCCTGGCTCACAGAAGCAGGAGCCGGTGACAGGATCACAGCTACCATCACTGTTATTGCAGACACAAGTGTTTTCACAGCGCTGTCCCCAACGGCCACTACTGCAGGCTGCAATGTAAAGCAGGATTTATGTTGAGAATAAACTCAGGGCTTGGCTAATGGATTATTTTACATCTAAATGAGAGAACAGAAAAGTTGCAAAATGGTTTCTTAAGATACAACCACTCTGAACTACAATCTGCAGCATGAAGCACAAATCAATGGAAATAAATACAACTTTTGCTGATTTATTTCAGCTGAAAGTACAGGTGTGTAGGCAGACATTATGCTATCCACAAAAACCTAATCATTCATAGTCAATCCATATCAATCAATCAATCCAGAGTTACAAATGCATAATTTCAGGGAAATAAAATCTCAGCTATTGAGTCACTTAGCAAAAAACCTGCATAACTAGAATAGCTAATGCGTAAAGCAAGTCAGACTTGTATCTTCCATATTTTCCTCAAAACACTGGGAAAAGCAACATGGACACAGAGGAATCTCACAATCTTTGTTAAAGCAACTTAACTGTTTTCCCTCTAAAAATGTCATAAAACTGACATGATTAGAACAACGTACCAAAGCACCTCTTTCCTTTCTGGTAAGGATAAAGATTGAAAGTGCCAACTAGGGCAACAGAGGCCTGGTTTGGGAGTTGGTATCTGTTTCATGCCCGGTCTGCAACAGTTGGAAGAGCTGCATTACTGAGTCATCCATGGAAACCAACTTTTCTCATGTCTTATCCTGAACAGATGTAAAAGCTTTTCTTTGCCTTGGTCTCTCAATTCTTTAGACAGCCCAGGGCGTTATGGAAATGACTCTATCTAAATGGCTCTACACATTACCAACTAGTTAGATTTTTTAAATATGCATATTGGTGGAAACTTCAATTTTTTTTTCAGAGTTTTCTTCAGTACCACATCTGAGAAGCCAGGTCCAAAACTTACCGCTGTCAACACTGGCAATTAATTTATATGACTTTATGTGTTTAAGATCAAGTTTGTATTACGTAGGATTTTTGCAAGAGGGAACAAAATTAATCAAGCAGAAAAGATGTGAAACAGGAAAAGCAAAGAATCAAGCAGAATGGCTTAACATTTAAATGGTGCTATTGAAAAAGGGCAAATCTGCACTCTTACACAGCCATCAATATGGAGAATGTGATGCTAAAGTCAACAGAAGGATGCTCTGCTCTTCCAGAGAACAGAATTTCTCCCAGCATTTATATTCACAAGTTAAGGAGTGACCTTAAGACACATGATTGTACATGCCACTCACTTGTTGAATAAATCTCCCCTAAACAAAATGAAAAATTGAGAATCACTCTTAAAACTAATCTGTGCTGAAAATGAAAAACAAAACTGTCTGTCAGTCAAAATGCTGACAGGACAGATGGTATTGGGCAAAGGGATCCACAGTGTTGAAATAAGAGCTTATATCAATACTTTGCACTTCATCAGCCATCCATTTCAATTCTTTGAACCTAGATAATTAAGGATTTTTACCACTCAGGCCGTGCAAACCCACAAATATGCAATGTCAGAAGCAATAAGATTAGCAAAAGTATATTAAAAAAATGTAATAGACTAAGAACAAACAGAGATGGCTCTTACATTTGCAGTGAAGTCCCTGGGAGATAAGCCATGTGCCCTGTGGAGTGAATACACATTTGACTTATGGTGTTTGCAGCTGTGGCCAGTTCAGCCAGAGGGACACATGCACTTTCCAGTGACGTGGTGACACTGAGCCCTGCTCCTACAGCTGCACAACAGCTGGCAATTCTGTCCACAGTAGCCATCAGGACAGGCCTAAGTCAGATGAACAGACTGTTCATCTGTTCAGACTGACGTTTTCAAACAAGACAGCAACACCTTGCACCCTAAAACATGCATTAACTGAATCCAAAAATAAAAATGGCAAAATGAAAGAAACATCTGTAATTTGTATACTAGGTTGTCTGGGGTCTGTAAAGCAGGAATAGCCTTTTGGATACTTCTCTTGCACATCAGGAACAATCTGCAGAGAAAAAGAGCACTGAGCAAACCTTCGTCAAAAGCAATTTTGTGACTAAAAAGGAGAAAAAATGTCACCACTGAGGTCTTGCAGAAAGCAGTGCTGTCCCTGAGAGTCTGTCTATACTGCCAGCACAAAGCCACACTCAAGCAACCTTTAATACCCAGAGACTGGGTAATGAGCCTCACCATCATAGCACAGACCAGTGTTTGAGGATATTCCCATGGTCTCCGCTGAATTTGCAGAGACAGCACTGATACTACTCCTCCATCCTCATCATTATTTAATCCTACATTATAAGCATCAAGGAGAGTTGCTGCAAACATAACCCAAGAGTAACGCATAATGGGCCAACAGGTCAGCCCCTCTTGCCAAGCAGCCAGGATTACAATACAACTATCATGACAATTACACACTGTATTTCTAAGTACACATTACCATAAGTCATGCCTCATGATAACATCAATTCGGGATGCAGTTTAGCTGGTCATCTGCATTTATATGTAATTTCTCTCTGGTAAATAATGTCAAATCCAATCTTAGGAATTCCTGAAGCCAGAGGGTACTTTATCTCAGATAAGCTTGTTATGTCTAACATAACAAGCATCTCACAAAACAGCAAGAGGTCAGAAATAAAATTGACTCTTTCCATGAGGAAGGCCAATGTGAGGACTTACGTGCAGAGCAGGACACCCCAGTGTAGCCAGCTGGACAGTCACAGGCTCCAGTTTCCCTGTTGCACTGGCCCCCATTGGTGCAGGGCTCACAGGAGGATTGACAACCTGGTCCCCACTGGCCTGCTGGGCAATCTAGGAAAAAAAAGCACAGGAGGTGGCCCCAGTATCATTTTCTGTTTTGAGGCAATTAGAGATTTCTGCTGTTACCTTAAAGAATTTTAAAATAACAGTAAAACTAAGCTGGATAAAGGAGTGTTAGATTATATCCCTAGACCTACAGTGCTACCACAGTAAACCTTCTGAAAGAGTCAAAATGCCCCATGTACTGCAGCACATGAGAAGGCATCTTAAGACAGATCCAAAGGCTCTCTTCCAGCTCCAATCACCACTCATCTGTTTGTTTGTTTGGTTTCTGATACAATAACATTGACAGCATTAGAATATAGGTGAAAAATGAATTACTGAATTTAGCGACTGAAATCTGTAGAGGATGGTAATCTGTATACAGATGTGGGAAGAGAGGGCTGCTGCTGTATTTTCGCTGGGCTGATTTGGGGACAGGATGGTCATCTAGTCCAGAAGAATGTGAAGTGGAGCCCTGGTCTCCATTCAGCTTTACCTCCTTCAACAGTTTCCTGTTCTGTGGAGCAGTGACCACTAACCAGGTCCATGTAGGGCAGATGCTCCTCAGATGTGCAATAGTCAGAGCTCTGCAAGTGGAGGAGAGGCATCCCGTGGCCCCTTGGTGGTTCAGTGTCCCTGAGACCTCTTTCATCCTTTTACTTAACTACCCACAGCAATGTTTGGGGTTTTTTTTCCCCCCTTTTCCTTCCTCTGTTCTTCATTTGCTGATTCACAATAGTTGTCCTCCAGTAACGCCTTTCAACAGTTCCTGAGCATGTTGTGTGCATGCGGCAGCACAAACTCAAGCTTTGTTCTGGAAGTCAGAGCTGCTGCAATGCCCCAATCACACACACACAGAATNCTGTTTGTTTGTTTGGTTTCTGATACAATAACATTGACAGCATTAGAATATAGGTGAAAAATGAATTACTGAATTTAGCGACTGAAATCTGTAGAGGACGGTAATCTGCATACAGATGTGGGAAGGGAGGGCTGCTGCTCTATTTTCACTGGGCTGAGTTGGGGACAAGATGGTCATCTAGACCAGAAGAACGTGAAGTGGAGCCCTGGTCTCCATTCAGTTTTGCCTCCTTCAACAGTTTCCTGTTCTGTGGAGCAGTGACCACTCACCAGGTCCACGTAGGGCAGATGCTCCTCAGATGTGCAACAGTCAGAGCTCTGCAAGTGGAGGAGAGGCTTCTCATGGCCCCTTGGTGGTTCAGTGTCCCTGAGATCTTTTTCATCCTTTTACTTAACTATCCACCACAATGCTTGCCTTTTTTTTTCCCCTTTTCTTCCTCTGTTCTAGGTCCTTCATTTGCTGATTCACAATAGTTGTCCTCCAGTAACGCCTTTCAACAGTTCCTGAGCATGTTGTGTGCATAACGCAGTACAATCTCAAGCTTTGTTCTGGAACTCAGAGCTGCTGCAATGCCCCAATCACACACACACAGAATCACCGGGTTGGAAGAGACCCATCGCATCATCGAGTCCAACCATTCCCATCAAACACTAAACCATGTCCCTCAGGACCTCATCTACTTGTGCCAACATCTCTGCCCAACTTGTATAAATCCAGCCCAGCACAGAAACAACTATTAGCTGGGGCAGAGAGACAGGTCAGGACAAATGAATCACTCTCTCTTCTTTACAAACAATCCCAGGTGGTGGATATCATAGGTTCTGCATGAAGAGTTATTCTTCAGCCACCCTGCGGATGAAGCCTATTGCATTGCAGCAGTTTTGGTGGGTAACAGAATGATTCTACTTGCTGTGTCTGTCACAGCAAGACCCTCACTACCCCATCCCAACAGAAAACACACCTTGGTCACACATAGCACCAGTCTTCCCAGCTGGACAAATGCACTGCCCTGTTTTTGCATCACATGCTGCTTCTCCACAGTTGCACCTCTGCCTGCAGTTCACCCCAAAGCTTCCAGGTGGACAAGCTGGTCAAAAGAAACCCAAAGACACAATCAGTATAACAAAGCATTTTGAAAACGTTAGGAGACACCACCACCAGCAGTTTTAAATTGAGCTGTGCTAGTACAAAGTGATCTATGTTAGCAACAGTGTCTCAGTGACTGGTATCTTTAATTTACTGCAGCAGGGCTCTAGAAAATCTATGCCTGAAGTTTTAAAAGGAGCTATAGTTACCTGGACAAATATTAGTATTAGTAACTGGCTTCAGCCTTGTACCTCAGTCTTTAATGGCACAGTGACACAACAGTTCCTAGGCTCCAAATATCAGTTTGACTTCAGTGGGGAACTGTAGCTTGTGTCAACAACAAATATACTCTTTTATTTGCAACTTCTATATCGGATATATTTTCTGCATAAGCTTTCCAACCCAAAGTTTACCTCACAGGGAAATACGCAGTGAATACCTACACAAATGGCATTTTTCTCCATGAAATCCAGGTGGACATGGATGCTTGCAGCCTCCTGTCTCATGGTCACACAAAACATCAGTAGGACAGTTGCACCTCAGTTTGCAACCAGCCCCATAAAAGCCAGGCGTGCACTCTAGAAAAGGCAAGTAGACACAGAACACATTTAAGAAAAAGAAAGACTTAAACTAAACAAAAATCAGAAAATAATTTGGTAGAAATTTACAGAGAATCTACTGTAATGTACATTTTAGAGGTGCCGATAGCAAAGTGTAAATAGTTATTAAACACTTGCATGGATGTTTCAAAGAGGTTATTGCTTAAATACAACCCAGAAACAGAGTGGAAGAACACTCAAGAATATATTCAATTACAGCTATTACAGAATTACTCTTCTTATCTGTCTGTACCTTCTGCTGGTCTCTGCCTTGGTGCAAAGCCAGTGCTGGTATAGCAATGCTCTCCCCTCAGAACTAAGCACATCACCAAGAATGTGAAAGATATTAAACATCACCACTATTATTCTCCACCAAACCCCCCAGAACTAGTGTCATAAACCTGACACGTTCCTGCCTGCCCAGAGAGGAATCTGAAGGGAGGATCTTTATTGCATTACTCCATTACTGACTAGAGAGGGCTACCGAGATGTGTAAGCATTAATGCACAATACAATTCTCTTTGAACTACCCCCAAAAGCTACAAAGAATAAGTTGAATTCAAAACCTCCAAATCTGAAGGAAAGGTAGCATTACTGAAACCATTCACAAATAATCCTGCTGCCATAAACCACAGATTTTGCCACTTATTTACTGTCTATGCAGAAAAAAGGAAAGAACAAAAATGAAGACTTGCACAATCTTCATTATTTAGGGCTGAATTTAGGGCCATATTAGAATTTGGTTTCTATGTTTCTGTTGTCATTTGATCAGGCTAAAAATCCTGCATTTTTAAGCTGTTTTCTCCTTGATGTCCCTCTAAGCCCTGTGACATCAGGCACTCATGGAATATGCTGTATGAAAAAACACAGATAAAATAAGTAGTAGAATATGAATGTATTAGTAGCAGCAACAGCCAAACAAAGCAAAAGGAGGGAAGAATGAGAAGTAATGCTAGGACTAAGGACTAAGCAGACACAAGGAATTTAGCTTTCTATTTTACCTTTCTGACACTTTTTGCCATGATAACCAGGTTTGCAGGTGCAAGTCCCATTCCTCGCGTTACATTCCAGCGTGTGCTCTTTCACACACTGACACTCCTCTGAGCAGCCAGCTCCGAAGGCCCACCTGGGACAGGCTGCAGTCAGATGAAAAGGAATCATTAGCTCTGTAATTATGCATGGGTTATTTGAAATTGCACACTGCTGCAGAATGCAACTGCTGCAAAAAGCAAAACATTCATTTTACTTTCAGCATATACATCCACTTTCCTATGACAGTGCCTTTTAATGTGTGGGTGTGTAAAATATAGTTTACATGAATCCTATATTAAGTAATTCATTTCATTTTAAGCAATATGTGGTGAGTGCAAGAAACAGACACGTTTCAAAGTGAACTTGGTTAGGTTTCCGAATGAAAAAATATTTGCACACACTCAAGACAAAAGCTTCCATGAAAACAACTAATAAATCACACAGCTAGCTTTCAATCTTACATAGACAACCAAAACCCGTAAGTGCAAAGACTGCCTATTTTGAAACATTTTTTGTTGATTCTTTTTATTCCTATTTAACATTCCACCCCCATCCTGACCCAGCCAGCCCTGTTCCTCAGCTCCCACTCCAACCACACTGGCAGCCACTGACTAGGTCCGAACAGTCTTTAACCTCTCCAACAACCCTAACGTTAACCTGTCCACCTCAATCTAACCCTGCATATAGTCCTCACCTTTGTGCACCAGTAAACCTCAGATCTTATGGCTAGAATTAATTGCTAGAGTTAAAAATTAATGAAGTTTCTGGGGCTTGCTGGCATGTGTCAAAAGTCATGCCCTCCCACTACTCCCAGCTCATCACAGAACTAAAAGCCTTGCTCGTTTTATACACGATGTGGAATCCTTTTAAGATTGTTATGTTGTACATGTGTTAATTAAACAGATCTGAAAAATTACAGGGACTTACTAAGATGGCAGAACCGCCCGTATAGTCCAGGGTCACACAAGCAGGCTCCATAGTGTCTGTGGCAATAGCCATTGTTGGCACAGTTGCATCGTTTGTTACAGTTCTTCCCAAAGAAACCTTTTGGGCAACCTTTTGAGGGCACAAACACAACAGGCAATCAGCTGTTAAGTGTTAAAACATGAACATCATAGAGTCATAGAATCACCAGGTTGGAAAAGACCCACTGGATCATTGAGTCCAACTATGCCTATCAAACACTAAACCATGTCCCTCAGCGGCTCACCCACCTGTCCCTTAAACACCTCCAGGGAAGGTGACTCAACCACCTCCCTGGGCAGCCTGTCCCAGTGTCCAACGACCCTTTCCATGAAAATTATTTTCCTAATGCCCAGCCTGAACTTCCCCAAACCAGTTCTCTTTCTGTTGTTGTTACAGAAAAGACCATATCAATATTGTTGCTGACGTGAGGCTTTGCACAACCCATCCTTACAAGGTACTTGCTTTCTTTCACCTGTTATTCAAACAAAAGTGAAAGACAAGCCACAGCATTACAGTACATTTTGCACAATGGAGGCTTTTCCCACATGGGCCCCTAAGATTCACTGTGCACAACCACACCTAGACTGAAACAAGAGGGAAGAAATGGTGAGGATTCAGGTGCCCATGACCTCCGGTAAGATGAGAGGAGACCTACCATCTTCACAAAGCTTGCCGTGCACACCAGGGGGGCAGTGACACTGCCCTGAGACGCGGTCACAGGAGCCTCCGTTCTGACACTTGCAAATGCTGGCACAACCTCTGCCGTATGTCCCAGGGGAGCAAGCTGTGGAGAAAGCAGGTAAGTTGGATGGGCCAAAATAACCTTTCACCCTCCTCAGAGTGAAGCAAAGTAGTACAGAATTATAGAATCATAGAATCACCAGGTTGGAAAAGACCCACTGGATCATCAAGTCCAACCATTCCTATCAAAGACTAAACCATGCCCCTCAGTGCGATGTATCCAAATTCTTCCCTGCATGTGCTACTCTTCACAAAAGACTCAAAAACCATTGCCTATAAAGAACAAAGCTTAAAAATCAGGGTACCATTTTTATTATTTGGAGGTAACTATTTTAAAGAGTTTTCCCCTCTCAAACACTATTTTAAAAATAACATTGTGGTTCTCTAACATAATGTCTTAAATTCCTCAGGCGATCATTGCAGGTACAGATCCACATCAGCACAGGATTCCTTCCTAAAGCCTTCATCTGACTTAACTGACACGTTATCAATGTACATTAGAAATCTGACATTTCACAAAAATTTTCATTCAGTTTTTTTGGTTCATTATGAAAGAAATTTAGTTACAGTTTTCTGAAATGTTTAGCTTACCCTAAACCCATGAACTACGCTGTATATTTAGAAAGCAAGACAGAAGTGTGAAAGCAATCACATATGACTAATTAATATAATTATATTTTATATTTATCATGTTCAGTGCCTACTTCATTGGACTGCAGGTTTGGCTGAATAATGTAGTTCCATTAAAGTTTTTTAAATTCCAAAGGTGAATTCCACCAGATTACATGCATGAATATCTGCTATAAATACAGACCAAAAATGTTGTTATTACTATTTATGAAATGAAAGAAAGCATTTGGATCCTTTCTTGAAATGTTTATAATCTATCCTGAACCAGTAGAGCACCACAAAACAGAATTAAGAATATCCTACCTTGATAGCCTGAACTGTCTTAGGTGGATCAGAAATAATCATTTTAATCCTCTTCATTCCTATTATTTCAGTTGTCCCCAGTGTTTATAAACCAAACACACAGTCAGTCTCCCAGAATAACTATGGACAGGCTGGTTTCAATAATTCCCAGTTTTTTCTATACTTCAGTCCTTGTGATGATGCCTCTCAAACAATCTTGATGGCAATTAACCTGAAAAACGCTGTCTATCAATGCTAAGGAGTAATTCTTCATCAGATCTGTCTCATCAGTGATAGCACAGACTGTCTGAGTATGATGGCCCACAGCATGTCATACACCATGAAACAGGAGTACCCATCTCAAACACAGGAGCCCTGCTCTGTGAAATCAGATCAGATGTGCCAAACAGCAGATGATGATGAACAGTACACGGTACATCCAGAAATCACCACTCTATCTTTCCTGCTGGTTTTGACACGTGCTTTTAAACAATCTGCTAGGAAGCAGAAATAAGGGGAGTAAAAACCTATTACAAAGGGCACTGGCTGACTTGGCAAGAGAATTCTGAAAAATAAAATTTTCAATATTAAAAATTAACCATCCCAAGAAAAATGTTAATTATAAAAATAATACTAAGGAAAAAAAAAAAACACAAACCAAAAGCAGGTGCTAGTTTACCAACAGAAGGAGAAAAAAGAAAAAAGGGACAATGTCTTGGGATGCTATCAAGTTAAAATCAAGTTTAACATCTACGTCCACCCAGTTTGTCACAGCACCTGCCAGGACAAACTTCTGAAAGTCAGCAAGACAAGTCGAGCAGCAAAGCATGACAAACCCTGGTACTTTTCAACAGCAGAGGGAACAGGAATGAACACCAACACAAGTACTTTGTAAAGGGTACTATACTGTACTGTATGGTAGAGACCTCATTGTTTGCAGGTTCATATTGTTTACTGTAGCAACCCTTAGAATCTCTACTTTATGTGTCAAAGTACAATAGAATTCTGATCTGTCTATGAGGCAGCAGTGCTCCTAAAAGAGCTTTGCAGAATAAAAGTAGACAGGTTATTCCTATTTCCTACCTATCAGCATTGTCACAGCACTAGAACACCGTCCCCAGTTTACAAACACACTGTACTCACTTTCATTACAGATAATACCAGTCCACCCAGGTGAGCAAACACAGCCACTGTGCTCACTGTTGCATCTGCCTCCATTCAGACAATCTTCACAGCTCAAGCTACAGTCACTGCCAAAAGTGTTATCAAGGCAAACTGAAATGAAAAAAAACACAGAAGACATAGTAAGCATCCAGACAAAATACCTCTACAGGCTCTTGCCTATCGTTTCTGCGCTATTGAGTGCAGAGGAACCAGCATGACATTGACAGATACTGTACATCATTAAACGTATTTCTTGGGAGACAATCTCCTTTTCCCCTTGCTAGGCTATCCTTTTTGTTCTTCTGTTGGAGTAGGTGGATGCAGTGCTATTTAAGCCAGGTTCGGTGATATTTTTAACAGCATAGTTTGAGTGTTATCCTAAGAAAAAAGAGCATAATACATGTTTGTCACTTCTTTTTTTCATCAGGGATATGAAAAAAGGGTCAGTCTTATATGAAAATGCATTCCTCTCCCACCTTTCCCATCCTCTTTTTCCCCTTACACCCACTGACATGCACACCCTCATGTTCTTTCTTCATGGGGGTCTACTGAGAAAAGCATAGAAAATAAACATTTCTCTCCACTAAAATACCTTGGTGACATTAAGATCCTATCCACACCATCAGTTTATTGCCTTCGAAGCCTTATGACAGTGGCTGGAAGCTTTCTGGAAGGGGATTTAGAAGAACACCTGAAAGCGAGCTGGCAGATTATTTCAGCTAACAGTAAGTCAGCAGGCTGGTTGTTTTTCATTTTCTACGTGAGGCCAGATTTCCTCTCGGTCTCAGTACCCAGCTGTTCCTTTCGCTGAAGCTGAACAAATGCCCAAGTTTTCAGAGACATTTAGAATCCCATTGCTTGGGACAGGTTACAAATTCATACTTTAGAAGAATAAAACAGACTACCATTAAAAACATCATGCTTCTACATTAAAAAGTCATTCAATCTATAGAAAACAGTCAATCACTTACATCAGCTTACTATTTAAAGCTGTACTTTTATAATATAGATAGCAGCACAAAAACATGTCTGAAAGTATAAGGAACAAATCAACATTTGGGAGTTTAAAAGTACATTTAAAAGTACTTACTAAACCATTAAAGGTTTCATTCCTCAATCACCTTTTCCTACAAACCGTCGTGTGCAACAAAGCCTCAGCTTTAGAAGAAGTGCAGACACTCAGCTATGACTGATAATACCCAAATTTATGTGGCTAAACGTAAATAAAACATGCAAAGACTGGTCAATAAATATTTGATTGTGGTCTCTAGGCCTGGTAATTTTGCCTGTGGTTATTTCATTTACCAGTTTCCCAGTTGTTTGTGTCGTTGAGTCTGGCTGAATGCTATGTGATTTTGAAGGGCTTAACAGTTTTGTTCATAAAAATAAGTTAAATTTTTAGTAAAGCCAAGACCAGTTCCTGATTTTTCTCTGTAGGGCACAGTCATCAGATGAGTAATCAGAGCTTATATAAATATCACAGGACACAAATAACTTGGAAAAAAAAAAAAAAAGAAGAAACCTCATTCCACCCTGGTGGAATACTGCACTCATCAGAAACAAAGCACAGGGTTTCAACTCATGATACTCTTTAAGTAGTGAAATTTCCACCTTCATGTGGAAAGACTGAAGTCATATAAAGTCCAGGTGCTTTGTACAGTACGACTTGCATTACTGCCTGTACTCATGTTCACTACCAGTTGTGCCAAGCCCGAGGACAGCCTGACCTCTACGTGAGTGAGTCCATGATTTTCCTGGAGAATATGTCTAAAGCATCAGAAAGGGCTCACCCCTCCTCTGCTCCTCATGATGGCTGAAGCCCAGTCAGTCCAGCATTGCTCTCGCCCCAAACAGTCTTTTCAAGACTATTCTCCCCATTAATTGTGATGGCTAAAAGCAAAGCTCGTTCACTCACCGACCCTGTGCACCAGGTTGAGCTCTCCTCGTGGGTCTTCATCCTCATAGAGGGAACCAAGCGTGTAGTGAAGAAGCTGGGGAGGATCTCTGAACTGCAGCCCCGGTGCCCCAGCGAAGCCCACTGCCTCCTCCACAGCCACCTCCTCCTCATCTAGGGCTGACAGACACACATGCCATCAGGACCTGGCCCAAGTCTTCCTCTGTGACACTTTCCTCTCATTTACATCATCTATTTTTCATTATGCTGGTAGATTTTCCAGCTACACCCCTGTGCAGTCTGACAGCAGTCACAGCCAATTCATTTTCTCATCTTTATTTATAAACAGCTACTTTTATCAAAAAAAGAGGCAGTAGAGAAAATATCTTTCCCTTTCCTTTCTTCTGGAAATAAATTCTGGACCTGGAGAGTCCAAAAAAAAATTAAACAGGGTGTTTAATTTTCCTCACTTGATGTTTGAGATTATTTTTAGTTAATGACGATAATTACTCCAGTTCATTTTGGAGATGACAAATATAGAATGAGACTGGATGTCCATTTTTTTTTTCTCAGAAAAACTAGGATTTGAGCCTTAAAAAGGATGGGAAATCAGTTAGCTTTCATTTTGGAGTTGTTTAAAATAATCAAACTTTTCCCAAGTTTTAGCAGGTGCTAAACTTGGTAATAAAATTAAGTTGCTAGGCTAAACTCTGTAGTAGCTACCCTGACAGAAATCCATAATCACACTACTGACTTTGGTTCATCAAAGTAGCATTTGGCTACTTTTTTCCATAGGACGTTAAGATTCATCGAGTAGGTCAAGAAAACTGCCAAAATAGTATTTATTTGTAAAACATGAAGCTTGGATTTTCAAACATGTCTAGGGGATTTAAGTGTTCACCTCCCATTAGTCTTTGGCAAAACCCATTACTTGAGGATGAACTTGGGACCCATGCATGGCCTGCAGATCTACCCTGGCCACATTAGGAGATGGGCTCCCAGAATCCCAGGATGTGTGAAAATCTCAGTTGAATTCCCATTTTAAATCAGTGGGAAATACTTAATGGCCTACAAGACACTAAAATAACTCACCAGTGCAGGACTGTCTGTTAACACCAAGGCTGTAACCCGCCTTACATGCACATTCGTATGACCCCAGAGAATTAACACAGAAATGATCACAGTTGCCATTATCAAGATGACATTCATCCACATCTAGGAAAAATCAGATAACAATGCTGATTAGGTGCAAATATCTCTGCTTCATGAGTATGCTCTATGCCTGGTTGCATCTGAATAACTATCCTGCACTTAACAAAACCTGAATTTCTTAGTACTTTGGGGCTCTTCCTTTATCACTAGTATTGGAGATACCAAAACATTTCAGGGCAACGTGGAATGGATTATTTCACCGATGTTTGTGTCTCAAGTGAAAACAGATGTTTGAAGCTGTTAAACTTAGTTGATCCTTTGGTTATTTTGTGGGCTCTCTTTTTGTAGAAGTACTCTTTAACACACAACAATATACAGGCTCCAGAGAGAGGAGGAAAAATTCCTCTTCACTGGCTTGTCTCCCACAGCCCCACTTCTCCATGCCTGATGCTGGGTTATTACTGTATTCCAGTCTTATGAAGTGGAAACCATACATTTGTAAAAGCTTATCAGCAAAACTGGCATGCAGTCACTGATTCTCTTACTATGCCCACAAAGCCCTGTGATGAGCTTTGACAGCACTTCTTCTGTTGTGCTTTGTTAGATCAAGCCACCAGTGTGAAAGCACTCACCATCACAGGTGCAGCCGTCGGCGTTCAGCTGGAACCCCGCTTTGCAGGCACATTCGTAGGCACCCGCATAGTTGATGCAGAATTGGGAGCAGCAGGACTCTCCGGTCTCACACTCATCCAGCTCTGCAAGGAAGGGGCAGATTATTCAGCCCCTGGATACGGTCTGAGCTGCTGCCAAAGGTTCACTTGGTATCTACTGTGCTTTTCAGCACATGCCTTTCTACGTCGTCTTCTCCCCTCACACAGGGAGAGGCATCTTTCCTCCAAGTCTTAGCTACTATGAGATGTTTTACAAAACAGACAACAACTA
The DNA here is from genome assembly GCA_013389865.1 of Piaya cayana. NCBI lineage: Eukaryota > Metazoa > Chordata > Aves > Cuculiformes > Coccyzidae > Piaya > Piaya cayana. Next base: position 150,614 of record WAAB01007109.1, read on the forward strand.
GGTCTCATCAGCTCACAAATACTATCAATTTAAAACTCACCTACGTTTAAGCATTTGGACTTTTGTAAGTTTAACCCTATTCAATGCAAACTAACTGTGAAACAAAGCTCTTGATACAACAAGGCACCTGCTGGACATAAGTAGACTGCTAGGTGCAATTGCAGCTTTTGATAGCTAATTACCCATTGCTTTATCTTGCCCTGTGTCCATCTGGATATTGGTATAAGTGACATCACTGTTCTGGTGATTAGATAAGAGAATCAAGCTGTTATCTCTTCACTCCAGGCTCTCGGCTGATCTCAGCCCCTGCAGCCTGCTGAGCAGGTTGGTGGCCATTCAAGGGCCACCTTGTCAATGCTGAGTCTGCAAAACGCTTTGAACATTACCCAGACAAGCAGCCGCAGATGAGAAAGGTCAGTGTCTCAATTAACCTTGGAACGAGTACCAACATTATTAGGAAACATCAACAGCAAAAAAAGAGAAAGAAAATGTAATTAATCAATCGAGGTGAGGAGGTCAGCGTGAAAATGATTAATGCAGGGTATTTGAACACAGAGAGTCTTCCAGAAATGTCACAAGTTGAGCTCCTCTGCAGTACATCAGATGATGTCTTGCTCTGGGGTCTAGTAACAGCCCCTTGACTGTGTAGGAACGTGAAATGTGCATCCAACAAAAAGGACATTTTTTCTTTTAGGAGCAGCTTTTTACATCCTCAGCCTTGCCAAACCTTCCCCTGCACTCTTAATTCCACTTACTGCGGATAGAGTAACAGCTTCCTTCTGAAATCTCCATGAGCAAATAACAGAGCTGGAGCATGAGCAGGAGGCTGCCCTCCCTCCTCTTATCCGTACACAAATGAAACTGCATAACCCACCCTACCCCTACAAGGCTCTGGGTCCAAATTTGCCTCCCCACTCTTCTTTTCCTTGGGTTTTAAGCTCCAGTACCAACCGCCCTTACAGAGCTCAATGTTTCCCTGCTCCTCCCTCTCTCCTCCCTTGGCTTTTTTTGTTGCAAGACTCCTTGTCTGTAATGACTCTCACATTCACCAGAGCTCCCGCACTCTACCTCTCCTCATGTCTTACTACACTGTTCTGAGATGCCTGCTCTTATTTTACCCCACCCCTCATCTTGGCTAGTCTTTAAAATTTTAATGGAATAGTGACAGCAAGTCTAAACTAGAATGAGATACAGATTGCACAGCAAAATATGTAAACAACAACAACAAAAAGTGATATCATGAAATCACTTAAATCATGAAGGAATTTTTAAGCTCTTCTCTCCAAATAAAAACAAATCTAACTCCATTGCTTTCACTTCCTAAGTATGACTTCTCACAGTCAGATGTGCAATCTCATCTCTAAGCAAATCTGATGGAAATACAGCAACTTCTACAGCACAAAGTGGAGTATGTGTATCGAGCACTTCAAAACAGCAGTGCTACAACTCCCAAACAGCACCAATCCTCCTCCCAGCCACAAGCTGAGGAAGGGAAGGAAAAAAAGGCAGTAAAGTGAAGAGGATGGTATTAATTAAAACTTTTAGAAGAAAGGAATGGTGGGGGGGAATATTTCCTTAAGCTACACCTCTCATGCCCTCTCCCCTTGCAGAGAGAATCATCACACCTTCTCCCACAGAGAAGCAGCATTTGTCATTCATTACCTGCACATGTTTTGCCATCAAAATCGAGGTGATAGCCGTCATCACAGGAGCAGTGTGGCCCAGCAGTTGTGTGCTTGCAGTGGTGAGAGCAGCCACCATTGTTGTCCTGGCAGCTATCAACAATTTCCATTTCAATGCCTTGTGGAGAGATAAATCAAAAGGATGTTAAAAAGCAAGCTCGGGGGAAAGAGTCACTGGAGGATAAACCTTCTGTGTAAAAAAAGTACCCATAAGACAACCGCTGTAGCAGGAAATATAAACTCAGCTCACATACCCAAGAGGAGCATGTTTTGGAGTCACTGAACTCCAGGTATTTGTTTCTTTGTGTCATAACACTGGATGCTCTTCACTTCGGTAACATAAAGCCAGCTTGCCATTGCAGCAGTCTGGGGCCATGGGAGTGTTTACAGGATTCCTGAGATTTATGCTTTGTTTGAATGCAACTGTATGTTCTGTCCTTGCTCCAAAAGAGGAAAGGGACCATCTGAGGAAGCCAGGTGGTTCATCTCAACCCAGACTGCTTATGATTTCCAAAAAGTAGCATTTAGTTTTGTACGTTAACAGGAAAGAGTTGGATTCTGAAACATTCACTAAACACAAATGCCTTAAAACATCCATAGCAGAGACTGGTTGGCAAGCCTGACACTGAACCATGAAACAAAACAATCTGCTGGTTTTGACCCTAGGATGTTCCTTCAAGGGGGCACATGGAAGCTCAGCATCTGCTGAGACTTTGTTCTCTCTTCATTAGTAAGACTGGAATAACAGCTCTTCCATATGCCACTGGGGAAACAAAAGAGTCAGCAAAGATTGTAAATTGTTCGAACACTGGGATAACCCTGGTCATAAATATATGCAGAATGTTTTTATTTTTATTGTTTGCTCTGTAATATCATACATAAGGCAGAGAGAATCACCATCCCCTGAGACTTGCTCAACATCAAGAAAAAATATCAGAAAATCACAACGAAATCTAAGTGGTCTAACCCACTTTCTTATCTGCCTAACAGATCATTTTCTGTCTATATATTAATGCATTTCTGCCACCACTGTACTACTCATGGTTCCAATCACCTATGAAATAATTCTCCAGGATGTCTCTCACATAATTGAGTGTTCATTTTAACGTATGTTAATGCCTTGAAACTGATTTCCATCCTTATTATTTCTTGCACACACATTCTTAAGGAAAGCATTAATTCTCTGGTGTGCAGCATATTTTCTTAAGGAAATTCTGCTGAAAGTTCTAGCACAGTATTATTAGATTGAACAATCGTTGCTCACCTTCTGCTAAAACAGGTTGTGCTTTTGTCTGGATTCCAGTGAGCTCATGCTTAAGTTCATAATAACACCCACTCTTCCACATCATCTCCTTTATTAAACTAAATTTGCCCTCCAGGATAACCTGGGGATCATGTATCAATTCACAGTGCTGGGAGTCAGTCCCCTTCTCAAGAAAAGTAGTGTTAAGAAACCCACTGGCAAGAGGTAAGTACGTGAAGGAAGACAACAGAGTTCAGCCTCATTTTAGTTTGGAAACTTCAGTTCAAGTATTTTGTCATCCTCTTTCTTTCTTTTTTTTTCTTAAGCATCTACTTAACAGTGTCAGTCTCAGGAGAAACATAAGTAAACCTAGACAGATAAAGAAAAGAGTGGAACATCATGTTAGTTGTCTTTTGCATCAGATCCAGCATTTTAAAATGGGGAAGAAGGGAAGGAATAAATACATTTCACAGACAAGCAGTATTTTGGTATCTCTGCAACAGAATTTGCCAGACTGAAGGTAAACCAACAGGGCTATTTGCTCTTTGAAATGCAGTAATTAGGGTCTAAACACAAGCTCAGGAATGCATCAGCCTGCAAAACCAGCAGTAGCAGAAAGAAGATGAAGAGAATAGTATTAAGCTTGAGCGTTTGCATACATTTATTTTGCTGGGAGTGCTAATCCAAGTGAATTAAAAATGAAGCATAGCAGTTTGCAGATAAGATATCCTGAAATGCATAGCTGTAAAAGTGTCACTTACGGTAGCACTGCTTTCCATCAGCCCCCAGCTCGAAGCCAGGATTACAGACACAGGTGAAGGACCCCAGATTGTTCACACAACGATGAGCACACCTGGCTCTCCCTTCTGCACACTCATCAATGTCTGTGAAGCAGAGAGAAAGGCAGAGATATTCATTTGGATATTAAAATAAAAAAATAATACTGCTCTACATGCACGCGGGTGTACTTCCAGGCACCCACTGAAAAGAGCATCCTGATGTTAGTCTACAAGTAACAGCATTGATGAATGTAGGAGCACTGAACTCATAACATTTTTCTCCAAAATAATCTTTTTATTCTAAACACCACTGACCTTGAACCTTTCAACATGAATATTTACAATATCAGACATGATATTTATAGTATCAGCCAAAGTAGCTTGTTTGTTGTTCCTAGAACAAAAGCAATGGCAAAAGAAGTCCTGTAAAGAACAGAAAAAAGTCCTGTCTCCCTGTACCCTAAAATTATCCCCAGGTCCTCATAGCCATTGCATTTAAATTAGTGGAGCATAAAATGTCTGCTATTTCCTGAATGTCGAATGATTTGCATTAAGTGGTATTTAGGTCTCAGTAGGTACGATGGAGACAGATCTCCTCTGACACATCCCCAAAATCCTGCAGGTTCCTCTACGCAAGTCCAGCAGGGAGGCACCTACTTAAATCAGGAGGCTCACTTCACCTGTAAAAAAGGAATAAAAGTGAAGAGCTGCAGGTGAGGGTATCTGTCCTTCACCCAGTCCTCTGCCAAGCAACCTGTTCCTCAGCTTTACACTCACCAGTCTGTATCTTGACATTAAATGCCACAAAAGGCATCCTTCTTCCTAAAATCTCAGTGAGGCATAAAAACACTTTCAAGGAATAATTATTGATTAAAAAAAAAGAAAGCAAAGCAAAGACTTGTACTAAATACTGCTGCTGTGGAGCCCAGCTGCAGAAAACGTCAGCCTTGGTGCGACAACTGACATTATCTTGCACATGGCAAATACTTAACTAACCTCCTGCTCCTTTCTCTTGTTCTGACGTATTTCTTGCAATATAAAGAATATTCATCACAACTACCTGGGGTCAGTCTCTCTCCCACAGGAGAGAATAATGTGGTGTGTGGCTCTTCACCTTTTATCACAGCAAACCACTTTCTAATGGGCTTCTTTCTCCACCTGCTGTAACCCATACCATACTCATGGTCCCTTATACTTGAATACAAGTAGTTTTACTAATGCAATCAGCCTACTTGCAAAAGGAGGCCCCAGGCAGTGCAAACACCACACACAGACTCATGAAAATTTCAGGATAAACGACAGCTTCTTTGAGGCAGCGATGTGAATAGCTGCTGCTTAGAACAAAATGGTCTATTTCTCCTTTTTCTGTAAGAAATTGTCACTTTGCAAGAATTTGTCACTTTGGCAAATGCTGCAAATGTTGCTTTCTCTTTTTCTGCTTTTTCAAATGGAAAAAATAGTTGGAAAACTGAACCACAGACACCATCTTGCATGTGTTTCTCCATATCTTGTAAATACAGCTAGTAGCTAAAGCATGACACTTGAGTTGCTCTCCGTTTCCTTCTAGTTTGGTTTCCAAAAAGTCAAATATCAGCTTGAATTTTGCAAAAGACATTGAATAATTTCTAGGAGAAATTATTTGCCATTGTATATCCATGGCAAGACATGACAGTGATTCAGAAATCTGTTTCCACAAGGTTGGAAAGAAAAATTGTTCCAATATATAACATTGCAAGTTACCTAGAGCTTTAGTTTATACATAAATTAACAGAATTGTCAATGTGTACCTGAGAAAAATAACAACATGCTGACCTAAGCATTAAACCCACTGCTGTTTCCATCTATTAATCATCAGCATCTACATTACTTGAAACTATTTTGCTTTTTCAGTAGCCTCACTCATATGAGTAATCCCAGTGAGAGCTTGAAATCACTAAGATGTGCAGTGCTATTCACAGAAGGGCTTACAATATTTTTGAGTAAAATAGTTAGGGTAGGACGATAGTACTCTGCAAAGTACTTACCATGCTCTGTACATAAGAAAATGATTTAATTATTGGCAAAATCTTGGCCAAATTATCAAACCGAACACTTCAAAATTAGTTTCTGAAAATGTACCAGCCAAGGCTGTTAAAAATCTCTGCACCATGAAGTCCACAAGCACTTTTTAACTTCATAAAACTGGTAACCATCTAGCTTCCCAGCATCATATTGAAAGATAAAAGGTGGTATTTTGGTTTATAATACCTCTACATTTCATGTCAGAAATGCTTTACAACTTTTTGAAAATCCCAGACTAAGTACAGGACTTCGGAATCTAACTATTTAAGCTCCTCTCTTTGGAAATCTTACACTTCATGATTTCTTCCTTCACACTAGTCTCTCTATTAATATGGAAACAGTTCTCCTGCTAAAAAGCCCTTTGAATTCTAAATAGGCTTTCAGTGACCTGGTTCAGACTGTTACTTGAACCAATTTTCCAGGAACTATATCTGGGACATTATTTTAAAGGGACCCTACAAGAATAATATTACAGTATCTACAAAACTCATTGCTAGAAAGCATGAATTAAGAGATTACAGAGTAATTTTTATTTCTAAAATTGTCCTTCAAGACTATCAGCTGACATAAATATCAGAAAGAATTGCTTTTTCAAAATGCGTACATATGTTTGTATAACATGTCCTTTTCCATTCAAAGCTCAGTAAAACAGAATACTGATTAATAACTTTCTTCCCAATAAATAGTCCGTATTTTCTTACCTAAACAAGACTTCTTGTCTGCAGAAAGATAATGCCCTGGATGACATTCACATTTTGCAATTCCCCTCTCATTCTGACAGATTTGTGAGCATCCTCCATTCCCACTTGTGCAGGGGTCTATCACTGAAACCAATTAGAGCACACTGTCAACTTAAAGGTCACGTTTTTATCTGAAAATGGTCTTACCTGCCATCGTTACAACTAACAATGAAGATTACCGTAGCTGTAAGAGATTAGGCTAAAAAAACCAGCAAAACATTTGACAGAATTTGGTGCATAGTAAAGTCGTCGTTTTTCTGAATGCAGCTTTCCCTCTTGCTGGACAGCATTTTTCATAGAGTAGCAGCAATGCTCTAAACAGCAGGAAACCAGGCTCATATTACACCTTGGAAGCAGGACAAGGAAAGAACATTTTATTCTTATTTTGCTGTAATTGAGCAGATTTCAAGACTTGCTCTAAACAATAGCTATTAGCACTCCAAGATGTGTGAATCTATAAACACATACATCAGTGGAGTTCACCATGGAACAATGTGCAGTTAAAAGTCTAGAGGAAATAAATGCTGAAGAGCCCCAAAAGACCCTTTTCAGTCTAAAAACATATGCCATTCATGTTGCACATAGAGCTTTTTTCTTTTTTTGAACAATAACATACTATTTCAAGGATAAGCTGCTGTAAGTGGCAAGTACTCAGAAACACTGCTTATAAAATGTCTGCACAAGCCTCCACCTCAAAGATTTCACCATGTTTTACATGTTTATTTCAGGAATACGTACCTTCTGGAAACACGTTGAAGTATTTGCCCAAATAAAGACCTTGTACACATCAACCCAGGTCTATTTGGACTGTCTGGACATGTCCAATTTGGGTTAAGATCCAGAGTTTTCACAGCAAAATCTGATGTTCTGCACAAGGCTGAGGTATCAGTTTGGAGTATTAATTACACTAACACACTGGTGAATAACATTTACATACATGGTGTACACTGCTGGACTTTCAACACAGTATGTTGGAAGTAGATTTCCAAAGGACAACAGCGCTTCATCCTGTGTGGCACTTTCAAGGCTGACAACTTGCCTCTGCAGTTCAAAAATTTGTGGTCTACAAAGGATTTAGCTTCAAGCAATAACCCGTTTTTTGCTGATATGAAATACTGAGCTATTTGCTGATTCATTTTCTGTTTGGATAAATTAAGTGAAATCAGCATCAAGCAGCATCTGTTAAACCAGCATATTATAAAGGTTTTCAGAGCATCTGAAGCTTTAATTTCAGAATGATTATAGTATAGAGTAAAACTTGTAATACTATGTGACATGATAACAAGCAAACAACAAATTATAGGGGAGATGATAGCAAACATAGTAATTTGAATAAAGACAGCAGCCTTGGAATTCCTTAGACAAGATAAAAGTTTGTAAAGTAAAGCTATCCAGAACATAAGGCAACCACTGATCAATTTGTTTTCCATTGATTTATCTGTTCCTTCCTGTTATAGGGAGGTTTCAGGAAACCTAAAAATAAATCATTAGCGTTCTTTTTCTGACACTTATGGCTCTTACTGTTTAACTTAATAATTTCAATGGATAATAGATGCCATCCCACAAAGCTCTATTCCAAGCTCTTAAGTGCTATGGCAAAAAAAAAAAATTACTGTAACTTTAATTTCAGACATCCAGAAAACTCAACTGAAAAAAACCATGATGACGCACTCATCTGAAATGGCAGCAACGTTCTGTATGTGCAAGTGTAGGCTCTGCACATGCTGTGCACTATCCAGACCTCTGCTGCAAGGTTGGAAAGAACAGGGTCTAGTTCTCTAGTTCCACCTGCCCTGGCCTCTAGAGCACCTAAAGAAGGAGAACTGGGCCTTATTAATTTAATCTTCTTGCTCACAGTAACAATGACTTTTCACTGGAGAAAACATGCAGTTGTAAGGAGTAAAATTTCCTTCTCGTGGCAGGGAAGGTTAGGAGTCGAAATAACCTTGACTTACAGAGGGGAAACTCAAAGTGACTAGACAAAGATATTTGTTCTTACCATCTTTGGATAATCCAAAATGGAATCCACTCTAGCAGACACCTTATATAGCAAAACTCTTATGCAAGTATCACAGCCACTGCTAATTACACCCATATGTGCTTCACCCCTAGAGCAGCTATCTCATCACTTTGATGCCACACCACTCCATCCCATCGTCTTACCTCCATGCTAAAGGCTGCATGACCCACTAGGCTTGATATTTCTCTACAACATTTTAGGACTAAGGGATGCCACATTAGCTCCCAAGAAGTCAGCAGGGATGACTCCACACATGCAGCATGGCTACACTTGCTGTAGTAAATAACATCATGAACCTGTGGTTTCTCTGTCCAAACCAGTGGTACAGCAGTTGTCCTTTCTAGTTGGAAATTAAAAGCACCCAGGCTCAACTGAGCTAGCTGAGCTCTCCTTCTGAGACAGATTCTCCTTCCTCTGACCACAGATGTACTCCTGGGGAGGGTTGCACAATTATATTTTGATTTACACCACCCTGAACACAGGTAACCAGACATACATGTGAACTCCAAATAAGGTCTCACCTGCAGACAAAGCTGACCTTGCCCTTTCTCCACTGTTCAGTAATTACTGCCTGGTGACAAACTGCTGCCTCTGGTAGGTAGCTGACCCTCACCAGCCTCACAATGTGAGGGAGTGAGCAGTGACAGCTGCCTGCACAGTGTCAAAACCTCACCAATTAGCACCTGAGTCTGCTTGTTTTCCTGCTGAGCTCAAACCAGTTGCTGGTGCCTGATAAAGCATGATGGCACATGAGGGTTTGAACTGCTCCATGGCAGCCAAGGGACAACTCCCACCCAGTCAGGCATCACCACACCCAGACCATACCAATCCAACCTGTGTCCTACCACAACACTATGAAAAACATTAAAAAGTTTTATGTAGGGGTCTGAATGCCTAGCTGGCTCGGGCAAGGACATCTTGAGTGCCAGAGGCATTGGAGAAACCACAAGAATTTTGGAAACAGGCTGGAGAACAGTAGAGAAAGGTCTCTGATGCCCTCCTCCCTGTTAATCCTCCCCTTTTCTGACTCTTTTTGACACTCTTGTGGCCACCCTGTGAGACAGAGGAGAGGCAACCTGGCTGGGGATGCTCCTGAAACAGACTGTGTGAAATCTCTGTGGAGGGTAGGATTCGAGGAGGCCAAAACCAGAGGCCAAGTGCTCATTGCACACAGCATGAGTTGGAAGCAAGCTGAACAGCAGGATTTACTTACACTTTATACACAGCATATAAAATCTCCAAGCAGAAGAGCAGCCATATGGAAACGGTTTTGTGACAGGAATTTTAGCGCAATAAATCCATAACTTTGGCCCTATCTTTCTCTGGCATATTCAAGGGCACCATGTGTTGAGGAAGAGGGGGAGATTTGCCTTAAAAACTGATGAATATGTTAAAATATACAAGAAAAAAAACCCAACAAAACAATAATCAAACACAAAGGTAGCATTTCTGTGCTACATTTGAGAGTGTTTGCTTAGAAACCTGAAGAGTAGGGTGAATAAACCAGACTGCAATTAGGAGGAGCAGCATAAGCCAGAAGGAGACAAAGAAGAGACATTTCGTAAAGTAAAATAAGTTTTATAGGACAACTCCACACAGAACTTGGTGAGTAATAACATGTTAGAGTCAAAACACAATTTAGTTCCTAACCTACATCATCGCCATCAGCGTGCAACAAATAGACAGGAATCTACAAGGCCAAAATCTTGTTCTAAGTTGTGAACCAATGTGAAATTCACACCTCGAGTGTATAATTTTAATTCTGTTAATAAGCAACTCCTAGAGCTGTTTTTGGCCAGCAGGGTGAAACATGAATAAATACAGCAACCTGAAGCGCTATCTTGAGGTATTTCAGACTGGCTTTAATAATTTGTCTCCAGGCAGGTCATACAGGATTTACCTTCACAGGACTTGGTGTCGCTCTTCAGCTGGTAGCCTGGCTGGAACCAGCAATTTTATGGGTCTTTACCAAGCTGAATACACTCCTGCTCACAACCTTCTTGTTAATACTGCAGGAATTAACAGCTGGAGCCAAGAAAGCACTGAAGGAATGCCCATCAACAACCCCAAAAATGTATTTCCTATTTTAAATACATAAATGACAGTAAAAAGACAGAAACCTCACTGAAGAGCTTTCAAAAATGCACCTGTCCCAATCCTCTGCAAAATTACTCTCCCTTGCATTCACGGTGCTTGTTTGACACAGCATCCCACATCAGTGAAAGCCTGTGATTCCAGCTAGAGGCAGGTGAGATCCAAGAGCTTTAATGCTGACTGAAGTACAGCCACCCTTTGATCTGACAGCAGCAAAGCACTCAAGAATCCACTGAGGCAAGGAGAGGAGAAAAAAGAGCAGCCCCAGTGGCATTTGCCCATTGGCTTTTTTCTGTCCCTGCTATCATTGATTTACAAAAAGAAGAAATTGTCTTTCAGGCTTATTTCCTCAGCCCCATTCACAGGAAGATGCAAATGACACGAGTCACAAGCTCCACAGGATGAACTTGCAAAGCAAACCACAAGGAACAAGAGGCTTTTTAGTACATCTCTGAAGATAGTTCTTCTTTTACCCAGGCAAATTAATATTCTTTTTTGTTCAACATATATCCCTGGCCTCCAGAGAAACATTTCTCCTCCTGCCAAAATACATTAACACACACCCACACCTATTCGCACACTGCATACAAAAATAAGATGGATCATTTGAACCTGTTATTGTGCTGTACGTATGCAAGTGTGAACACGTGCATGACTGCATCTATATATATTTTAACAGCAGGGATTTATTATATTCTCCATGAGTAGCTGGGAAGACTATTTGTTCTTTCAAGGAAGGCACGAAACTCGGAACCTGATACAATCGTTAAAGAGCTAGGATATTTATTTTAGGAATATTAATATTAATTCATTTATCTGTAATGGACATTAAGAAAACACTTGCTACAGAAGCTGCTTTAGGGTACATTTCACCCTAGGCTACCAATTAGCAAATACTTAGTTTGTGCAGTAAAGTACATGTTAAAAAGACAAAAAGAAAAGCAATTTTTTACATTATCATGGGTGCATAGAAAGCAATAGCCAGGAGACACCTCATTGTATACTGGACCTGACCCCTTCTTCCAATCTCCACCCGTGTCGGCGAAATCCCCACCCGGTTAGCTATGTAACTTTAAAGAAACCTGGTTTCTACATGAGAAACAGCAGACATGATACACTCAAATATTACTGTTTGCAGCACGTTTGTATCCAAAGACTCATTTTCAGCAAGAATATTCAAATAAGATGAAAATATTTCAGAAGATGAAAAATGCCTTAAATCAGCTCCAAGTGAAAGAATATACATCTTGATTTTTAAAAGTGCCATTTTCTCCCTCCTTTTCTGGGCATACGCCAGTTAGGATGTAAGGCAAGATAAGCAGCAACCTGCCATACCAAGAATTGTGGAGGATTTGAAGCCAGAAGGGGACAAGCACAAACTCCTGTGCTGAGAGCTTGCAGCAGCGAGGCCGTGCAGCCTGGCTCCACACAGGCTCTGCCAGCGCGTGGGGAGTGAGGGATTACTCCGGAGTGGCCACAGCCAGGTTTGTCACACCTGCTGCCAAGGCATCCTGCGCACTACGTGAGAGAAGGTGCCAGACTAAATGAGAATTGCTGCTGGGGAAGGAACACGACAAATTGTGCTTGTGTTGCCAGGCGCCAGCGATGCATCTTTGATGAGAAAAAGGGAGAGACCTGGCATGTCATGCATCTCATTCTACCTGCTGTAAACGGGCTTGTGGCTGGAGGTCTGACCACATGCATGGGGTTCAGGCAGAAAAATGACGTGCCCTCTACTTTCAAAGATTTACTCATGAAGCCTGGTAGAAAACCCATCCTGCTGCAGAGTCCCAACAAGCACAGTGGTACAGGTGATGTTGAGCTAGGGAGGCAGCATCACAGGAAGGGGGATGGCAGCAGGAGACACCATGCAGGACAAAGATTGGCTGATGGTTGAGAAATATAAATTTGTCAATACTTTTTTTTTATAATAATGCTCATATTTGTACAAAAAACCAGAATATGAAGCCATAGTTGGATGTACACACAGCAACAATGGAGCTAGAACTCCTTTTCAAGCCTATGTTTTCCATCACTATAAATTCAACCTCATCAATGACAAGTAATTTTAAAGACAATATACTGTGCCTTTACTTATGTGTAAAAACACAGATCATAGATTTGTATAAATGTTTTCTTTGTTACTTGCTCTATTAAGAGCCTTAGTGTGTGAAAGTCTCTATAAAAATGAACATCTCAACAGTTTTTATACATGAGGCAGACAAAGATAACAACTGGTACCAGAGATGAATTTGGGTCTAAAGACTGTGCAGTGCTTTCAGTTCTAATAGTTCAAACAGGAATAAATACCAGTGAAGACAGTGAATTTACATGAATCCAAACCCACAGCCTGATATTACAATAAACACAGTCACTGAATTTCTTCTTTCCAGACATCACTTGGTTGAAATTTAACAAAGTTAAACTCATCACATTAGCATAATCAAGGCATTAAAAGCAAAGCCAAAAAATTGGACAGTGTTACCCTTAGTTATTCTAATTACCTAATTTATGTGAACATTCAGTCTGGCACATACATCTAAAAATGAATTCAACATTGAGCGAAATTTGTGGAACCGTAAAGCTAAGAAAGAAAAAGGCCATTGCAAAAGATGGGACTCTGGTGTAGCAGACAGTATCAGAGATCATCAAAGAATTCAAGAAGTTATTTCCCTTTCACTCACTAGTTATCACTGAACATGGCAACCCATCGCAGAGGCTGTTTGCCTTAGCGTACTTGCAGAAGTTTCTAATGAGAGCAGGATGAATGACAACAGATTTCTTCAAACCCTGTATTTTGAGGCTCTCAGTAGCAGTGGAGGGACCACCAGTAGTCAGTCAGGTTCCCAAACACACTGTTATGATGTAAGCAGGAGAATCGGACTCACTAGGAAGAGCTTGTGACAGAAGTTCAGTACTCTTCCATGCAACTACATGAGAAAATATCTTAGCCTAGGTTTTTGACTCCTCAGATGTAGGCTGAATATTTTATAAGATAAATCCACTTCCTTATGTATGGGAGACTTCCAAGCTGTCTAGGCTGTAAAATCTGCTTCCCCTCAAGTGATTTTGGCACTTTTGCTCCCAGAAACATAGGGTTGCCAAAAAGAAAAAGACCATGGAAAGAATGAACATTAACAGAAATCTGAGCTAGGTTCATCTGAAAAGCCTGTCTAAAGGGATGTTTGTTTCTTATTTCTGCAGTTGAGATAATGACCTTCCATAAACAGTTCATTTCCAGAACACAGTTCCTTTTTATTCTTAGGATGTGGGGGAGATTGTTACATCCTCTAAAGTATTCATGGAAGAAATATTATTGCTAATGCAAACCCTCTTTGAAATAGTGAATGTTTTGCTTAGCTGCACTAAGTCAAAAGAGAGGCACATTACTGGGTTTACTTCTTGGCTGGATGAGTACCTCTAACTGAATGTAGCAGAAGAGGCAAACTTGCCATCCCCAACAGTCACTGGAAGCAGTTAGTGCCCAAATCCCAGTGCTAGGCACTTGTGGATTACTGGTTTATATGAAATGCTTCCCTCTGTCCTCATCAATTAGTAACTGTCTTGTACTCCAATACATGAGAGCTTATTATATCCATTTATTTTTGTGTCTTGTCTAAATAGCTGAAACAGAGCTCAATATCCTCCGCTCAGTATTGTGTATATCCATTATTATGATAGCAGCTCTGTCTGAGGCTTACTCCCGCCTCCCATCTTAAGATTTCTGTTCCTTCTTGATAATTTCTGAGATACTGCAAACAGAACTGATCATTGTATTGAGAATTTTTAATAAAATTAAGTGAATATTTACATTCGTGAAATGAAAGCTTGCTTTCCCGTGATGTTCCCACCTAGGGGACAACTCCAAATTGAGCTTCTTGATTATTTGTATGAGGAGAAAATTTTACTATTCTATGTTCATAGAAGGTTTTATGTATTACATAGGTAAACTAATTTAATTGCCATGATACCTACTTTTTGTGTTTGTTATTCAGTCCTCTTGCTCTTTTCCTTCCAAAGTCACTTTAGGGGCTTTTTTTCTTTTGTATAAAATTCCCTCTCCACCACAGTTGAAAATGAGATTGTCCAGAGAGCGTAACATAAATCAAACATCACACCTTTCACTTCTGGGTCTCCCCAGTCAGATGTGATCAGAAAGAGATTAATTTTTTTCTCTTTTAATGTACAGAAAGCCACTAGTGTTTCTAGTTAAATATGAACCACTCTGCTTTTGCATTATTTTTTTCTCTCACACTAGTGTTTCCTTACCCATTCCTTCTCCAGCTAAGATAATCAAGAAAAGATTGAGACTTCACCATATTTTTAATTGCAGTTAATTACCAAAACACTGAAAGTCTCTGTATGTGGTAAACCCAAGAAACCTAAAAGGGTAATTTCATTAAATAAAAAACATCATTCCTGCAGCTTGGCCCCAGTACATCTTGTGTTCTAGTTGCATCAGTAAAATTACTGCTGTGATAATACCAGAAATGACTGATGACGTATTTGGCTGATATTAATCACAACCAAGGGACTTTGTGCAAGAACTGAGACAATGATCAAACTGTGAGTGAACTTATTCTGCAGATGTGGTCTGACCATACTTGACTGTTCATCTGATATGACCCAAAATTAGGCTTAAAAATTTAAACAAATGACATCCTTTTCTCCTCCCCAAACAAAAGAACATTTTAATCCTTTTTACGGGATTCAACAACTTGACTTACGTACCAATTAAAATGCAACACAAGGACAGCATATATTTTTATTATCAACATACAGAATTAACTCTGCATGTCTTCTGTCAGGCTTCAGAGTGCAACCTAGGGAACACAGGGATATTTTTAATGTTAAGAGTTGCTAATCCTCTCCACAAGCACATCAATTGGCATTGTGTCACAGGCTGAATTGACCAGCTCTGTGATGGTCACATTTACATGAGTACATGCATAGAGTAGCTCCATACTATAAATTAGTGGATTTTCACACAAATCTGAAAATCAGGGTATAACCTTTGGGTTAACCACCCTCTTTCTACTATTTTGTGATGCTTGTTTCTTGGAATGAGATCCTTCTGACCAAGAGCAGACATCCGTCAGTACAACTGCAATCAATGTTCAGATCAACAGACCAGTTCCCGGGAGGAGACCTGCAGCCAGCCCATGCTCTATATTTAATGCTGGCAGAAAGGGGGAGACATCTACAAGCAAGCATTCATGAACTGGAAATCTTCAACATGGAAGCTTTAAAACTAAATTAAAGAAAGGAGTCAGTTCAGTTTACGACTGAGTCACCTTCCCTGGGGGTATTTAAAGACAGGTGGATGAGGTGCTCAGGGACATGGTTTAGTGATTGATGGGAATGGTTGGACTCGATGATCCAGTGGGTCCTTTCCAACCTAGTGATTCTATGATTCTATATTTTTTTTGTTACTGGCTTTCATGTGTTGTCTTTTCCTTGCGTGTGCCATGGAGTACAGCACAGTTTTTGCTCCTTGAGCAAGAGAAATTTATTATCAGTTGTAACAGCAATGTTACAAACAGGACTGAAGTGGATGAAGATGAAACCCTGATGTACAAGAGCAATGCAGCCTTTTAAAGACCAATGTAGATAAAGGAACGCGTCAGAGGGCATGGGACCACTGCAGAAACAAAGATGTTTTCACTAATCTAATGTCTTCCATAATTATCAGCACACAGCATGAGCAGAACCTCAGGAAAAATGCTCAAAACTCTCAGCCTCACGTGCATGGGCACCACCTGTACGATCTAAAAGGATTAGCACATCACTAAACATTCCTGTAATATTGCCTTAGAGGAGAGTTTTCAGCCTGCCACATCTATACTTATCATTATGCCTAATAACTAAAATGTAAACTAAAACCAGACAATTCCACATTGCTGTTTTACCTAAAAAGTTAAACATATAGCAAAGACTGAAGAGATGAAGGCTAGAACTTCTGCTCTTCATGCTCTCTCTGAAAACCAGACATCTCTGAGCACACACTTAAGTTTCTAATTAGCCTTTGAGAGCTCCCTCTCTAGTTAACAGTCCAAAGCACCATACACTCAAATGTATCTCAGTAATTCACAAATTTGGCCTTTACTCTTGATCCGCCCAAGGGGATTTTCTGCTCTGCTCATTGTAGCACAGTCACAGAGATTTTACCTCACCATGTCATCCCTTGGCACAGCTAATGACAGTCTCCTGCCTCTTCTCACGCCACCTCCTAGTAAAGCCTACGAGGTCCCAATGTGGCAGTCTGATGGAGGTGGTCACCTACTGTAAGGTTAAATACAACTTCAGCGTGGTAACCACAAGCTTTTATTTTGTCTTTATCACTGAAGATTCAAGCTGCACTTCGGGACTGCTTGGCTGGAACAACAGCATCCTGCCAGGTGCCTATGGGCAGGAGATTGCACTACCTGCTGTTTGTACCTCTTCAGAAAAACAGACAAAAAGACTAAGTAAGAGGAAGAGTAACAGAGGCAGAAAATCCCAGGACATGGCTGAAACATGCAAGGAGGATGCGACACAAATTAAAAATGCTCAGAAGTGGAAAAATGTTTTCACTGGAAACGAAGACTCCCTATTTATTTAATGCCTGCTGCAAAGCAAAAGAAGTTTTCACAAGATTGCATCACACAAACATGCGACACTACGAACAGTTTGTTCTCAAAAAAAAAGACCAAATTTAGACACACATGAATTCTCACAAACTACTTTAAGTGGAAGGGATACGAAGATCCTTTGTGACTTAGACAAAACTCAGAAGGGTTAAGTCTACAAACATTTGCACTTACACAAGAACAGATTTAGCAGAGAAAAACATATCTTCAAGTATTTGAAGTGTTTGCTATGTTTACTTACCTATGCAGGTGCGCCCATCAGTGTGGAGCCTGTACCCTGCTTGGCACTGGCAGTGGAAGGAGCCGTGTGTGTTGACACAGCCTTGTTGGCAGCCACCATTCACCACCGCACACTCATCCATGTCTAGAGAAAGAAGGCAGATGACAAGAATTAGGAGACAGCCACAGCAAAGTCATGCCCTGGTTCTCCTGTTTACTTTGATTCTGCGCTGTAAACACATCAAAGAAAATTGAAATTTTATGGTGTTTTTCAAAGTTCCCACAGGCATTGCCTCTGTAAGCTCTGCATCTCAAGTTCTTGTTTAATTAGAGTAATCTGTGACACGGTCATTTCCTTGGGGCCAGGAGAAAAAAAACAGGGAGAGAATTAGGGTAAAGTAACATATCTGACTAACACTCACCTAAAAAGAAGTTCTCATGTTGACTAGTGTTTAAATTCAGACCATTTGCCGATGTGCGCCACTTTTTAATCCTTCTGCTATACTTGCTGCTTTATTAGACTGTACGCCACAAACATTTCCTACTACCTAGGGACATCTGGAATACTCTTTTTTAAACAAAAGGTTTGCTTTTTTAAATGCAAACAGTAAACAAAAGATGTTATTCATCTTGTTGAATCCTATACTGTTAAGAAATAGCCTGCTGAAAAACACCAGAATGAAATAAAACCCAGGAAACTATTTGTCTTAAGTATCACAGAACTAAAATAAGCAAAAAGGCTTAGAAAAATAACACAAGGAAGCAGCTGAACTACATAGTACACCATGTTCTACTATTTATACCTCAATAAACTCAAATACTGGGAGCTTCAGTATATTAATTTTACAGGCTACAATCAGCTGCAGAATTTCTCTAATATACCAAATGCAGTTTTAAATTGGGATGTCAA